>ML798219.1:136562-160167 GCA_009831015.1 Picea engelmannii | reverse complement strand
TGGTACATGTTGAGTACATGGTTGAGACAAGTAGTTGATGAGTTGGCGCACATACATGAGGTGTATAGTTGATGATGTTGGTATATATTGATGAGTAGTTGACACATGATTGGTACATACTTGGTACATGGTTGGATGCACTTTTTTAAGGTACAGGTTGATTACAGGTTGGTGCATGGCTGATGCACTTGTTTATGGTACAGTTTGATTACAGGTTGAGGTACAGGTTGATGCATGGTTGATGCATGGTTCATATTTATTGGTACAGGTTTACAACGGTATATCTCATAGTGATAGTGTGGCAGTGGTTCCATCATTCTACTTCTACTTCAGGGTGGAAGGACGGGGCAAGGACAGGTGGTTGTAGCCACCTTCCGATTGTATCCGGCGAACATAGGGGGTTGTAGCCTCCTTCTGGTTGTAGCCATAGAATTGGGGAGTTGGAGCTTCCCTTAGATTGTAGCCTGAGAAACTAGGGGGTTGGAGCCTCCTTCCAGTTGCAGCTGGAAAACAAAGGAAGTTTTTGCTTCCAATGAATGTAATTCTTCAAGACATATAAGAAAAAGCATTATGTGGTTTTCTCCCGATTTGGGTTCCCACATAAAACATTAGTGTACTATGTATGTGTGTGATTGTTTATTTCTTACTGCTCATTATTGGATAATAATTCTACATTGATATAACATTTGAAGAAAAATGATTATAATTACGCTATTACTAATTCACCCCCCCTCTCAGTAATCCAACAAGGGTTTGCAATTAAAAGAGGGTTGGTTGTAGTGTCAGCCTGGGTGAAGCCATTTCTGTGGTTTGTTCCATATCGTGACCGATACCCGAAAATCCTTCTTTACCCTTAAGACACGGGGGTAAATTAGTCACAAAATCGTATTGTTCGACATGGGTGATAACCTCTCTCCTGGAACACTGATTTTTTGGGTCCTCTCGAGCCAAGAAATCCTCTATATCATTATCTGAACACTCATCGATCTCGATCAGATCGATCGAGCTCAAATGATTATCCTTTCGATTTCTTAGTTTTCTAGAAATCAGATGACCCACACTCTTATTCTTGAAACTTAAATTTGTGCTCTATTGTTTCCTTTATTTACAGATATTCTTGACAATAGATTTAACATCAATGTTTAAACTAGAATCATTCACAGGCACATGAGGATATTTTTCCTTTAATTCGACAGTCACTTGTTCCGGAGATCTTCCAGGTGAAAACCTACATGGTAATCCTTCATCTAGAGGGGTTTCATCAATAAATTCCAATCCATCAATTGAATCAACAAATTTTCTTTCAACCACTGACCTGTATGGGTTAGGGTTTGCAATTAAAAGAGGATTGGTTGTAGTGTCAGCCTGGGTGAAGCCATTTCTCATCAGAAAGGTCTCCCAGTTGTCACCTATTTTCGACAAGTGATAAACCTAAAAGATCTTAACGAGTCTGAGGTGAAACAAAATCAAATTGATACCTTGTCGTTTATAACACTTGGACATCTTGTAAATACTCATCAACATGTAAAAAGGCATATCCATCTCAAACCCTATGAAATTCATAAGCAAACCAATATGGTACAGAAATACTAGCCCATATCGGCCTTCACACGTAACAAATTGCTTCATAATTAAAAGGAGAGTATGTCATATAGGTTTTAACAGAGCGATAGGAATACCTTTTATACAACAAGTGGTTTTACAGGAGGTCATAAATAAACTCCACAGGACCTCTTCTATTTTGGCATTCTTAAACCACCTCTCACCTTTTGATGGGAGCCATGTCGCTTTGCTCATGCAATACTCTATCAATTCCAATTGTATATCTCCAATATTGGCTCTGAAGTTGTTGAAGGTTTGTGCAAAAGATTTTGCAACCTAGAGATTATAGCCCTCGAACTTCTTGAGGAATACATTCCACCCATGAGCCTTTAGATCATCAATAGCATCGTCATGGGATAGAAAATCTTGGCATTCGTTCGGCTTGATATGGAATACGGGTGCCATTACCATTGTGACAAGGATGCAACAGAAATCTCCCGGGATAGGTTTAGGTTCCCAACGGACAAGCAACAGAAACAGGTCTGGGTGGAAAGTGAAGGCATAAAAATAGCAAAGTCTGGGTGTTATCATAATTCAAATATGAGAGTTATGGAGAACAAAAACAAAAGGGTTCATATAATTCCAAACCATCTCTTGCGATGAGTTCCAAAACCTACAGAGTACAAAACCCTTTGCACACAATGAATAGCTTCATTAATGTTTTGGGACAACAAGGTAATGCGAAAATGCAAGTACAACATGCCTTTACTCATTTGCATGAAAGATTATATGATAATTAAACTCATGAGAATAATTTCAACAGTTAACCAAGGTTCTTCATGCATCAAAACATTTCAACAATGAACTATCGAACCATTGAATTCATAACAACCATGATAAAACAAAAAATTTGATAATGGACTAATCAACCATTTCACAAGATTCGAATTTTAATCACATATGGGTGACTTTTAAAACGATATTTTAAGGTAAAAGATTTTGAAACCAGGCCAAGTTTTATGTTTAAATTCATGCTTAAAGTCATGAATTAAAAATAAAACAAACGAAAATGCAAACAAACAAAACAAACTTAATGAGGTAAGCTTTAATCCAATCATCAATTCAAAACTCATAAATATAAACATTTACAAATGAGAGGTGATGGTAGCTACAGAAAGGTGTAATCTCCTTAAATCGTGATAAGTATCAAAAATCATGTGTGGCTGCCAACAATGGAAACGTACTGGGAGAAGCAGTTATCTCTGTATCACTAGAAAATTTATGTCAGGGAATCAGATGAAATAATTTTTTAAGAAACAGTTAACAACAGGTCAAGCACTCAAAAAATAATGTAGTCTAGCATCAGATGTATTTCTGTCAAAAATGTGATCTAGTATCAAATCTTGGTTATGAGTGAAACAATGTTTAGGCAACCAACTTCGATAATGTTGACAAGGCCACTGTTGCCAGAGGGCATCCATAGCCTCGACAAGGATGTCATTTAACCCACTCTAACACCTATGTCCTATCCAAGAGTCATCCATTCATGATAAAGAACATCTTTACTTTTGATCAATTCCAAAAAGACATACCTAAAAAATTTCTTAAACCCAACATTGCTTCGTTGCTAGCAGGCGTATTCAGTACCCTGGTGAAGTTTCCTTGGTATCATGCATGCATTTACCCGCTGCCAGCAGACCTGTTCAATTACTCGGCAAGTTTACAAACACTTCCCACACCTTACAGTGCTTTCAACTCTCTAGAATTTGTTTATAAATTTGCAAAAACTTTATGATATTCAAGAGAGCGGGGTGATACTGAAAATCTCAGATTTCCAAAAAAAAATCATTGATTTCGCAAGACATCCACCAAAACTTGCAAACTATAAATGCCTTGTTCATAATCACATGCTTATGTTTATGTTTAACACTTGTAAATAGTTTAATTCATGTATATAGTATCGTAATTTTTAGATTAGTTTCCTTTCTTTTGTCATTTTAGGATTTTAGTCGGCTAACGGAGCCATTAAAACCTTCAGGTCATCTCACTCCAAATGACTTAGGTTATTTAGACAACCCCGGTCCGGATTTGAGCTTTCAGTTGACGGTGTGTCACTAACGCCCGTCAACACAACCATTCTTACTCAAATCCAAAACCAAGGTTATTGTTCCCTTCCCTGTTGTCAAAATATCCTAGTACATAGAGACTTATTAGAAACAAGAGCCTACTAGATTATGGCCCTACAAGAATATGACTTGGAGATCAAGCCTGCAAAAATTGTTAAAGGGAAAGGACTATGCAAAATGGCCATTGAATCACCCTATATTGAGCCACATGAAGATTCTTTGCTTCAAGATAATGAGTTGTTCAAAAGAGAAGCCTGCTACATCCCAGTCATCTCAGACCCATGGTTCTATGAAATGAAATATTACATGAATCATGGATCATCCCCACACTATCTGGATATCAAAAAGAAAAGGGACCTTGGGATCAAATCCACCCAATATCACCTTATACAGGGAATTCTATGTAGAAAAAACTATGATGGTGTATTCCTAAGATGTCTGGAGAAGAGAGATGTTGATAAGGTCCTATACAAACTCCATGATGGACTATATAGGGGACACTACAAAGGATATACTACTACACACAAAATTCTTAGAGCTGGATACTATTGGCCCTCCTTTTTTAAATATTCTCAGGCGTATGCGAGGAGATGCCAACAATATCATAAGAAAGTTGCATTTCCCCTACAACTAGTGATTGTTGAACGTCCATTTCAACAATGGGGGATAGACGTAATCAGGGAAATCAATCCAAATTATTCGCAGTTGCATAAATGCATCCTGACTTCCACTAACTATTTTACCATATGGAGCAAGGTGATCCCTTTGAAGAATATAAATGAAAACTAGGTGATTTTGTTCCTTGAATCTCATATCATCACCAGGTTTGGAGTTCTTGAATTATTAGTCTTTGATAAAGAAAAATATTTTTCCTCTTTGAAATTGACTGAATTTTCTCTTGAAATAAATATCAAAGTTAAATATTCAACAAATTATTGCCCACAAGGGAATGTCTTGGAAGAATCCACTAATAAAAACCTCATTAACATCCTCAAGAAGACTATTAATGAACATCAAAGAAATTGACACCTTGCTCTGCAGAACACCCTCTGAGCTAACATACTAACCCCCAAGTCATCCATCAGTAACTCCCCTTTCTTCCTAGTCTATAGAAAAGAGGCCACCATACCTACTCACACCTTCTTAACAGCCTTGCAATTGGCCCAATCCATCTGTGATGATGTTTTCCCAGTGATGCAGGAGAGGTTAAATATGCTATTAAAACTGGAAGAAGAAAGGGAGAAAGCTAAAATGAACTTAATTCACCATCAAGAAGTAATCAAAAAATGGTTCGAAAAATCCTTTTTAGGTAATAAATATTTTCACAAAGGAGACCTTGTACTCAAGTGGGATAAAAAAAAAATGAACTAAAAGGAAAACACACCAAATTTCAGAAGCTATGGTTGGGACCTTATCTGATCCACCAGAAAATAGCTTCTGGGAACTTTAGACTTAAGACATTATAGGGAGAGGAGGAGGAGCTCCCTGTCAATGGCCAAATCCTAACAAATATACTTCTCCTAATCACCCATGGTGATTGTATTCTTGTACATAGTAGGAGTTCCTTTAGTTTTTCTTTCCTAGTCCCTGTTTTTTTCAACCCAATCATTTGTTATCTTTCCCAACTTTCTTTTCCCCAGTTTTTCTTTGCTTTAGTGTTCCTTTTTATTTTTGTTTTTGTTAATCTACAATAATTAGTGGTTCACCACTCCATAGCATTCCTTTCCCCATAATCACAACCCTAAATGGTTCAACCCATTTAACCACTTTTCTCTTTGGGCACCTCTCACTCAACAGTAATTAAAGGACCTGTAACTCAACATTTCTTCATAAGATATGATGACACATAAAAGAGGAGTTGGTTCACTCAGGCCAAGAGAAATCCTCGAAACTACAAATTCCACACATTTTGATATATCATATCACTCATATTTATTATGTGTGAACACTCTCAATACATGCCTGTGGTCCATGCAAATTTTCCAAATTTCTTTGAGAATTGATATCTTCTGCATAGATTCAGTGGTATTACCCATTATTTCCTTAACTCTACTCTGACGGTAACTTATGTGAGGAACACACACAAATGAACCGTCAATTGAGACTTTCATATCAAAGTAAATCTCATATCACCCCACTTCCTACTCACCTTCACACATGTTGCAAAAGAAATACATAAATCATATATCTAAACACAATGAAGGTAGAGAAGCACAAACACAAGGAAGTTGAAAGCATTATTGATAGTGTGGGAAGTATGAGCAAACACATCAGGGCTATGGATGCTCGTTGTTAGTCGGGATATGCTTGTATGGTACCAAGGAACCTTTGTCAGGGCTATGGACACTCGCTGGCAATGAAGCAATGCTGAGAAAGAGAGGTGAGGAACAAACTACAATCCATATTGGTTGGTAAACATTTCTCTGTTGTGTACCCCTCATGTTTCACTTTTGGATATATAATCCCCATAAAAACTCACTAGAATTATGTAGAAGATCATCAATGATGGGATTTTCCTCCTGAATTTTAAGACTAATTGAATGTGGGGTCCTCAATCTGTAAACTATTTGAACTATCTAAAGGTAACAACAAAATTGATGAGGTCTCAGTACTTTTCTTTCGAGCTTAGAGATAACTAGATCTTCCCAGTAAGTCTCCATTTGTTGTGATGGATCCCCACTTAAATTCTTTTAGTCTTAGTGTGGGGATGCACACTTTGTTTTTTCTTTCATGAGGTGTCTTTCTCTTAACCATCATCCGCATGCTTAGAAATTAAAGCATTAAAGTTAGTTTCCCCCCCACCTACTTCCCACATTACTCACTTCTTTCCTTTTTGTCGCCGGGTCCTTATCAAATTGCACACATGCACACCTTCATATTTCACTAATGATGAGGCCTCATAATTTTTTCGTTGGAAGTTAGAAGCGCGCTATCATCCTCATTATCCTATCCTTTTTTTCGTCAACGATGATCCCTTCTCTCTCCTAGTCACAACCCAATTGATTATGTGGCCCTTTCTCCAAAGTACACCTCAAAAATTATATTCCTCGTGGGCCCTTCATATGAACCACTGCATAAGTTATTTTTTCTTACACATGGCAAGGTAACGGTGGCTAACATTCTTTGGAGAATTATTTTCATCACTGTATTTTTCTTTGGACACTTTCCTATACCTACATTCCGTGTCGATGGAGACATCGCTCTTTGTTATCCAGCTATCACATTTCTCACCCTACAAATCATATGAACCAAGTCATCATCAATAACTCCTCTATCATAGATCCCATGCTTATCTAAGCAATGGGTGCCCCATGACTACCTTGACGTCCTATCAGCATTAATAAAGGATTAACGTTGAACGATCATCTAATTGAATTTTAAAAGGAGTTTTTGGTCAAACTTAGACCTTGTAATCATGCTTAATCAGTTAATCAAGTAATTATCATCATCATAGGGTATTTCTCACCTATATCCACACCTGTTGTTCCCATCAACTTTCGACAATGACAAATTCATGGCTTCCCCCAATTTTTTGAATTCTCCCACACCCTAACAGATATAACCACCAATCACCCACGAACGCATTTACTCTCAGCGTACTCCCCTGACCGAGTCCAAGATATATCACACCTTTCATTGATTACATTTTGGTTTGGAGGGAATTGATGTAATATTTTAAAAATAACCAAGACTCGTGTTCTTTCTCATTTTCTCATAAATAAAAACGAAAGATGCATCTGCAATTCTTTGTTATCTCTGCTTGATTGAATATCACTCCCAACTTCTAAGCAAGTAGGATACTAATTTTTCTAGTGTTATTGTTTCAATCCTAAAACGAATCTATTAACTGTAGTTTTGTTTTTTTGCACAGGTGACGAGATGTCCAGGATGATCACCAGAAAAGGAAAAATCTAGACTTTTGGAATGCAAGTTCCAGCTTCGATTCCATATTCATATAACATTTTTGACACCAATATCCATGACATAATGGATCACTACCTCAGATATGCCAATATCTTGGACATCTTCAAGAATGAAAGGTTCCCATCTGATGATCCAGACATTGATACATACAGGAATATCCAAAAGAGCAGGATACATATTGTAGCCACTTTCCCAAAGTTGTTTCCATACAACGATGCAACTAGATGGTGCTTCACATATCTGTAGAAAGATGCATGGTTGATAGTAAAGGCTTCGGGCCTTTTGATCGCCTCACTCAAAGAAGATGATATCAGAGGAAGGTATCGAACTCCAGAACCTAAAGTAGCCTTGAACGAGTCTTTTATTGAACAATTCAGAGTTGGACAAGAAGACTTCGAGTCCCTTATGGAAGATTGGTTCTATGATGAAAAGTGGTCGTAAAAAGGAGTGAAAGATATATCCCATCACAATATCTCAAAAGCCCTTACAGGGTGTTAAATACCATCATCTGCAGGCTCTATGAAGAGGATACCAACACCCATTTCAGGATGGACTGGTTTCCCATGGCTTACAGGATAGCCCAAAATTCCCAAGCATTCAATTGGGCAACCATTCTCTCATTCAACATCGTACAATGTAGCAAGGATCCCAAGAGCATGAAAAATCATGGCTTCTACATGTCTGCCTATCTTATATATGTTGTATGTGTTGTTATCACCATTAAAAGTTTTGTGTGAAATCGAGATTTCAAGACTTAGCGAAGTGTTAAATTGGTTTAAAGTATGATAAATAAAGGGAGGGACTAAATCTAGCAAGAGGAGGCTAAATCTGGAGGGAGCGCAGAGTTGATGGGACATGATACATCACAGATCACGAGTGCTCCAGATCGACAGTTAGGGATCATTTCGAGGGGAGGAGTTGCGTGGAGGATAATTCCTGAAAGCGGGCAAAAACCTAAACCATGTTTTTGGGTCAGGACCATGTGGTGCCAATGGGTGCATTTCGGGGCAAGAAGCAGGTTGCCCCAAACCACTTCCTCATGCCCCCAAAATTGGAAAATTATATAAAGAGAACTTGTTATTTATTTTATTTTATTCAAAATACTAGAACGTTTGAAAGTTGGCGCGACCACCCTCATTTGACTGTAGCTCAACAGTTCGCCAAATTCTCACCATTTCCGCTCATTTCTAGGTATTTTTCATCGCCACCATGGACCCTATCATAACGTCAGTGAAAAATCAAGATCTCGTGTCAAATGAAGAATCCCTAATTGACCAAGATTCAGACATGTTCGACACTGAAATCACCATTTCTCCCATTTTTGTGTCCATGAGTAATCTGTTCGATAATGTAGGAAAGAAGATACCATTCCTTGAAGCAATCCAAGCCACTATAGTCCCTTACGTTGTCGAGTTCTCTTTCACTTTTCTCGAATTCATAGGTTGGAGAATAGATAAATATTCATAGGAAGAGAAAGTCATCGTCAATAAATAGGGATCTGAGGTCCTGTGTAGGGTAGAGAGTATATCAATTTGAGGTGCCCTCGACATACCAGAGTATTTCTCTACAATTTTTGAATCGTTCAAGGAAGAAAAACTAATTAGGGTCTACAGGGAGTGTCCGTCATAATTCAAAGATCTATTTTTACAAACAATTTTCAAACCAGAGCATATTTTAGAAATTATGTATTTGCCAATGAATGTGAGTATAATGGTTATTGAGGTCCAATGGGTATGTTCCCTACTGAGTCAAATTTTAGGTCTAGATAATGACAAACATGTGGTTGAGGTCATGTTGGGTTTCCTGTTGGCATTTTTTCAGTCAGAGTCTAGTCCATCATTTTGTGTCAGTTTTGATCAATTCATAGCTGATAATATCCATAAACAACTAGCAAACTTTCACTCTCTAAGACATTTCAGATATTATACATACTTGCTGAAGATTTTCCTGGAAACAAATAAGAGAGAATTTCCTGAAGCACCATTCATATCAATTGAGTGTAAGAGGATCACATTGCTCATCTTCATCAACAAATTCATGTCCAGGGTTTACAGTTTGATCTTCAACAACAACCTATCTAGAGTTTTGGATGACATGAGGAGCTATTTACAGCCAAATCCAGAAAACAGAGTGGGGGACTGGGTACTGTTCATGCATTCAACGGTGGTATGGATTTATGGTTGTCATGAATCCCCTTATCTTCTACCTATTTTTCTAACCCCCAAAGTATTTTCCCTTGAATTCATCAGGCAGAGAATCATATTAGAGACAGAGAATTTCCTGAAATTGCACAAAGCCTTCAACCTCAAATTCCCTTTTTTCATTGGACCCTTCATTGACAAAACTAGATCATGCTTATCTCAGATCCAAGCAAAGCTCAAAGAGTTTGGTTTTGCATAGCTACAGGGAAGAAAATATGATCCACATAAGATCATTTCCAAGAGGAGACTTATGAACAAATAGGCCCCTTATGAGCATGAACATGTTGAGGGTTTTGATAGGTTGGAAAATATAGAAGTTTGTGTTGATATGGAAGCAATCTTGAAACTAGATCAAACACAACAAGCGGAGGAAACCCTGCAATAGATTCAAACACAAAAATCTCTTTAGAAGTTGATATTTAAAGTCCCCAAAGTAAGTATTTACAGAAAGAGAAGAAGTTCAGAGGCCATGGGCACCAGTGATCAGCAAAATTCCCCTAAGAAGATGACTATTACACAGTCCCCATAGATAGTGTATCTACAGGAGGAAGAGACTAAAGAACAAGTGAATATGAATATGGATATGATGGAGAGTGGTACCATCACTATAGAAGTTGAGAAGGGAAGAAAGCTCTAGAGTGAAGGCATCTCAAGAACTTTTAGCAGTAAAAAACACATCTTTGATAAGACATCTGGAGCATCTTATCGATCTAAGGAAGATTTGGAAAAACAATATGCTGAGAAAGGAAACATGGCTATGGGTGAGATGAGGGAGTTTGTCCCTGAAGTGGAAAATATTTCTCAACAAAAGTCTTCTCTCTTCACAGTGAGAGATATAGAGAAGAGGACCTTTAATATAGCAGTTGCATATGAAGAAAAAGTATCTGAGATCAATATAAAGTATGACAAGATCAGTGCTCCATACAAAGTCAAATTCCATAGGAATACCAGTGATATGTTGTATTCTGATTACTTGGGTCTAAGCTTGAAGAATTCAAAGTTGTTATCTTATGTAATAAAATTGTAAGGGAAATTGAGGAAAGAAAAGGCATCCAACAGAGCTTGGTAGACTCGGGTCAAAAGTATAGAATTTGAAGGCCCTCAACGGGTGAAATCCTCATCGGATGAAAGAGACAAGATAATTCTAAGCTTAGAGAGGAAACTGAAAATTAGTGCAGGCACCACCTGCCCATACTAAGCAGATCTTCGATTCCGCCATTTACTGTACTGGAATCTTTCTTGCATATGGTCATCATCATTCTTTGACAGGGCTATTGCCGAATTTGATAAATTAAGCACCTTTTGACATATCCGTTCTATTTGACAGAACTATTGCCGAATTTGATAAATTAAGCACCTTTTGGCATATCCGTTCTATTTGACAGAACTATTGTCGAATTTGGCGAATTAGGCACCTTTTGTTTTATTACACCCAACGGAAATGATTTTGTGCATAATGTAAATCACCTTGTGACCATCCAACGTGACCATAACCCCCAACGGAAATCAACTTAACAGCGTTTTTATACTTACCATGATATTTCCGTTCCCACTCACCGATGGACGCGTGGCCTCAACGGAAATCCCCAAAACGCATTGAAAATTGACCCATTCACCTTCCGCTGATACYTGGKYYGTCCATTMTTTGTTACTRGACTYYGTTCAGGTCTTAATMDCTCAYMTCCTRGATARTTGACACCTTCAATCCCTGATCTCCTCRAGTTATATTCTGCTCTCCACCATGAACCCCGATACGTACARAATGAGAATATCAATTCRTTTTTGTATYGTTTTCAATTCCARGGTTCTTTAAACAATATTGCCAGATCGTTTATGTATTCCAACGATTTATACACAGATGAAAGAGGATTYTCACAYATATAAGAATGTGGCACAATATATGGAAAYGTTTATAAAYRAATTCTCCCTTTGACCAAAMCTCCGTTCAAATMTATACCATTTATTTCTGTTCTGAACATTCCCCTTTGCTCTCCTCGTCGATCGATTCAAACATATGCTCTATGGAATTGATACTCCTCTAATAAGTCAGATGTATCACCTCTTCCCCGATCTACAGTAGATGGATATACACATTTGAACATAATGTTAACATGTACATATTGTATTTAAACTCCAGGGTCTTCCTCCACTGCAACGTTTTCTGTAACTTACAGTTCTTTGCAAATTGGCTTAATTCATACTTTCAGATTGATTAATGAATCAATCGTATTCAATAAATTATAACAGAAATATCACAATATACACAGATGGATAGAATGGTCACCTATACTGAGATTGAATTCCACAGAGTAGTAAAACCTTCTTTACAAACTCGAATTTCTCCAATTTTTTACAAAACAGAGCAATGAGTCTCTATGCATGCTCCAGGAATTGAATTCCGAGCTTCCCCCTATTTGATCTACATTCAAGCTTCCTCGAGTTCTGTAAGCTAACCCTCATCTAGACTAAACTGACTTAAACTAGGTTCAGTTATCTAATCATCAACCAAAACTTGTATTTATATTACAGTGGGTTTATGTTCCCAGATCCTATGATTAAGGAACAGAGTCCTTAACAAACTCAATTGACCCCTACGAGTCATCAGTGACTCACTAACCATTAACAAACCCTATCTTATCTTTTACAAGTGGAAAGGATCTAGAATCCTTGTCCATTATTCAAATTTTCCACAAAATAACAAATTATACAAGTGTGAGACCCTAGGTCTCTTTGAATTCTCTCAACTTTGATGAAGTCATGGGTGACTTCATTTTCATGAGCCTATGCTCCTGCATCAAAAATGTATGCCACATAGCATCCAGAAAAAACAGAATTGGTTGCTCTAGAACAGGAAAAAGAAGCATTTTGACAAGAGGCATTGGATTACAAAGCTAAGGTGTTGTAGCTAGAACAAGAAAAGGTGAATTGGTCAAAAGGACAGACATAACTGCTGAACAAAGTTGTAGTTGTACCTCCTGCTATAGAAGTTGGGCCAAGCACTGAGGGACTTGTCCAATCTATGTCACAAGTTAGCCTGAAGGTAGGATAAATCAAGGGGTTAAAGGGAGACATTGAGAAATTGAAGCAGGAAATGAAAACAAAGGATGAAATAATGGCTCAATTTAAAAAGGAGATTCAAGCCTTGCAGGAGAGGATAGACAAGCTGAAAATAAGATTAAGAAGCAAAGGATTGTTGCATGGAGCCAAACACATCATCTGGAATTCTAGAGCTACTAAAGATTCCACGTTCAAAGTGTATTTAAACTTCATCAATGATAAAGACAACATGTCCATCACATCCAGAAGCAGGTGCATTGTTGTGAATGAGACCTTAGCAAAGAAACCATCAAATTGGGCCCAAAATGCCATAAACCTACTCAACTCCATCCCTACTATAGAACTCTAGACCATTGGGGTCAAAGATAGAACTACATTGGTCATCTAGGCCATAAGGGTTATTGCCAAACATAACCATCTAAAATCAGTCCAAACTAAGGCCACACAGATGGAGCAAAGTGTAGAAGAATTCAAGGATATGTTTGAAGAATTTTTTATTAAAGGTCTCCGACCATTTTGGAATGGAAAAGGGAAATTATATGATCAGGAAGAATACAATGCAAGCCTCACTCAATCCAGAATGGATCACTCCAAGTTTGAAAACCTGGAGGAAAACTTGAAAGGAGCAACCTGTTGAGGAAAAGATATGAAATGATCTTACTCAAGCATTTTCAGATCCTGCTTGGTTAAAGAAAGATATACAGGAATATCACCCTATGTTTATATCAATCAAAATTTATATCCTAATCCACAAGTATTGATTACAAGTGCTTAGGATGATTTTTTTTATAGATGAAATCTTCTTGGAAAATTCATTATTTATGTAATTTTCTGAATAGAATAGATGCTAAAATATATATAGAGACAGAAGTAAAGAAACAAAGTCCATAATCAAAATAGATGAGACATAAAGAAATCATTTATTTCATTCCAATTCATCAAAAGAATCATTCTCTTTACAAAATTCCTTGAGGAAATTTTGGACCAAAGTCAAACTTAGATGTCCTCGATGAATCATACAAAAGGACTTCTGACAGAAAGTAAAAAACTGAACTTTAAAAGCTGGATCATCTTGCCAGAGATTGCTTCCCACTTGACTCTGCACAATAGCCTTTGTCAGTCATGAAATTCAATTCACAAACAGACAAGTCTACACAGACTATCAAAGATAGATCAACACCTCTGAAAAACAAGCGTTTGAATCTTGCATCCCTAAATCTTGTTGTCTACAATAGGACCCTGTTTTCATAAAAGAGAATTAGGATTCTGATGAATTAAATAATGAATGAAAAATGAATTATCTCCACAAAACTCAAAGAGAAGACCATAGTATGCTTATCCTTCTATCCTCCTTTTCCTTTTTCCTTTAAGCAATTAGAATTAGTTGAAGTAGTTGAACTACTTCTTTAGTTAAGTTAACTAAAACTCAACCGACTTTTTAGTTAAGGGGGAAAAGTAATAAAATCATAATAAGGGTTTTTAATAAATAATAACTAGTAGGTGGGACCCCTTATGACTCCCTTTAGTTCTTAAAACAATCATAACACAACTAGTTAATCAAACAAAACATCCCTCCTTGTGACTCCCATTATCACTTCCATATTTTGACATTTTATATCAATGATAATTGAAATTATTTCCAAAAATATAGTACCATATATCCAAAAATAGTGTGTTGTCCAAAATATCAAAAGTCAACTGTTCTCAACAATCAATAAAAATAAAAATGCTTAAAATCCATATTTTCCACTCTAGGAGGCAATATTTCCCTTGTTGCTCCTGTCACCTTTTGATCTCTCTGAACTTACCTTAGGCTGTGTGGAGCCTTTAGGCCTAGTCTCACTAATCACATGAGAGAAATCATCTCTCAAATGCATGCGGGAGGACACAAATTTGGTAGAGTAATTTGAGGGTGAGGAAGGGGCAGCAACGACTTTTTCTTTGTCAGGGGCATGGGGGGCCTCAGTTTTTAGCCTTTTTCTTGCATGGGAAGACTATATTGGTGAGTGGACAGGGGCATCTTGGACAATTTGATTAACAGGTGGAGGAGAAGGTAGAGACAAGTTAGGCCAGCCACGATGTTGGGAGACTGTCGGGTGGACAATCTCTTTCCATCTGTCATTTTCAGGGACTTCAGGTTGCAGTGAGACATGAGGGGGCATTGGGATACCAGGAACTTGTGGGGCTTGGAAGGGAGGCCTTTTAGGCATAGGTTGGACCACTCCTTTCCCAATCCAGTTAAAAAATCTAGCTTGAAATAGTTGGCCTAACTCTTGTGAGTCTGCATCAAAGTGTATAGAGAACCTTGGTCTTCTAGGGCCCCTGTTCCAATTTATTCATCCTCGGTTTTTGCGGCCATGGCTACCCATGTTGAAACATCTCATTCATGTATCCATTATTGATTATAAAATAGTTTCTTCAACAACCATACATGACAACTCTTCTAAATATGAAATACAATTTGGCTCAGCAACATATCAGACTCATGCAATCCAATCCATACAAATCGTTTAATAGTTGTCAATGAGCAGGGGGTGAACAAGGGTTCTGGGATATGTGAGGGATTGTATTTAGCGAAAATTGTTAAAATTAGGGGNGGGGGGGGGATCATGATTACTTCTCACAGACATCAAACAGTCAATTGTATCATAAACCAAAGGAATATGTCACTGTAATTCATCCATGTGTGATCCTTTAACTGCCATAATACAAAATTTATCTTAACTATAATTAAATTTTAAGAACAGGGAGTGTATAGTGAATATGGGAAGGCGAGGGGATTGTAATGTGCGAAAAGTGAAATAATGGTAGGGAAAAGAGAGAATATTGTTCGTAAAATCAATTAAGTAATCCATGAAACAGTTTTGTATTCAATACAAATGATCCAATACCAATTAAGAAGTTACTATGTTTAAAAAAAATTCATTGTCCCACATCCAATTTCTTTAAAAAAATTCAATTAATATGTTGTATAATCATACTTAGAAACATCATGCATTTCACCCTTCTTGTTAAAAGAATTATGTTTCTTTTCATTTAATTCCCTTTTAATTTAAAACAAAATCAAAAGGAACACGCAGTCATATTGTTTCATTAACTGTCCAACATATATTTCTATGGAATATCAACTAATGCCCATAATTTGTCAATCCCCAAATCAAACATAGACCCAGGTCTTTCCTGAGTTGAACAGGCTCTTTTAAAACATGCCCAATTCCATCCCTTTGACAATATTAACAATTAAATTTGCAATGAAACCATACTACAAAAACCTCATGCTTCATCTCTGATGGTGCAAATAAAACAACATGATGCACGATATCCCCATAAACCATACACAGTAAACAACCAACACAGTCATCAACTTTCCAACTTGCAATAATATCGATCGGTACAAATTAAACACACAGCAACCACCAACTTCAATTGATACCACGTTGTAGGAACACACAGACCAACACATAATGAAAAGAGTCATCCATGTGACTATACATTACTGTTTACTCCCAATCAACCAATTTAATCAAAAAAATGAGTTGGGTTATTGATGCAATTGTCACAACAAAAGGAGGCAACGACTGTATACCAATTCTCATTTCCAATTACAACTTTCCAACAACCCGATCCAAAAGAGACGAGACAATACTCAAAGCAACTTTCATAACTTCTCAACCAACATATGACAATCAACAAGATAACTGACAAGATTGTGACTGGTTAGGTCTATCAAAATCAGGCTCTGTAACCATGAACACAAGAAATAATCAAGAGTCTGCTCGGTCACCAAAACACGGGGAGACTGGAGGTTGACCATATCAACAGTAGGTGGGAAACCTTCGAAATAATCACGGTGGAACCATAAGATTTTATAACTCTTAGCTTGTAAAATAGTGTGACAATTCAACACCAGGTAGGGTAGGAAACGATGAAGAGGAGCATAGATTGCTCACTGGATAGTAACCAATACCAAGAACTCGCAGAGTCATAACCCTCACGCTTTTCTCAAGAGCTGAACCAATTTATAACAATGATGATGAAAATGCAGAACCCTAGGTATTACCAACAACCCTTAAGTATTCTTCTTGGCATAATGGCCACACCATAACCAACTGTGCTAATGCCAATACCACAAAATAATCCCACGACTAGGTGAAAAACCCACGAACATGGCTTTGGAGGATACAAAGTGACCAAAATGAGTTCAAAACATACACAACAACGCCATAACAACCAAATACAATTGGGTATGGTTACCATTAATTATGGGGAGGCAGCCAGCAAGGATAAACAGAGCAAAACCCTCCAACGAAATACCCATAACTACTTAAAACACAGTGAGCCATCACAGTTTCCACCACACAGAACAACCAACAAAATCACAACTTCAACCATCAATTTTTCCATTTGCAAATGAATAACCACAGTCATTCCAGAGAAAACACCCATGGGTTTACACAGTTGCCAATCTCAAGAAAACACAAACCAACACATTACCGAACCAACATTCATTTCATACACAGAGAGAATTCATGGATGGGTGAAAAGAACCATACCTGTAACCAATGGCTTTAAAAATGTGAGATGGTCGAGCAGTTCCTTCCATGCCTGAATCTCGGAGCTTAACCACAACAAAACCAAATGAACAATAACCATGCTAGGGTGACGGCCCAGTGGGAGAAGTATGGAGGGACGTGCATTTACTACACGTCGCTTCCATCCTCCATTTCATTCAATTTCGTAGTACATGACAACCAGCCAAAACCATACCATTAATCTATGCCATTAATTCCATGCATCGAAACTTGCACATATTGCTTGCCAATTGTTCCACCCCAATTCATATTAACCATTGCAAAAACCATAGCATAACATATATCAAATTCGCCCAATATAACTCAATATAAATTGTATAGCCAATAACTATTTCTAGTTAGGACTAACACTAACTTGTTTTCATTTAATTTTTCACATAAATTCTAACATAGCATAACATATGTCCCTTCTTTTGGTTTTTTCTTTGTAAGTTTCTTCCCTTTGCTTTTGTTTATGTTTTTACTAACACATTTCTTGTGCAGGTGTAGGCAGGTAATAAATCATGGTGATATGATTCAGATAGCAACTGTAATTATATGCCAATCATAAGATAAAATTAAAGCTTTGAATAATAGAACATCCTATAAAATGCCTCATCCACCTGTCATTAAGTCAAAAGGGAAACCAAGACTGCATCATAAACCATATAAGACCATGTAAGAAGCATCAAAACAACATCATAAAATGTGTGATATGACTACCTCTGAGCCTCCAGTATACAAGGGGGTCCCACCTACTAGTATTATATATCATTAGCATAGTTTAAATAATAGGCTTTAGCAATACTTTGAGGGCAAAATTCCTCGTTGCGATTTTTATCGTCAACAAACTGGCGACTCCACAGGGAAATTTGTTTCCAATAGATTAAGAACTCAGAATATACGGTTTCATAGACCAAGAACAACAGATAAAGAAGATATAACCAGAATGATTATGCAAAAAGGGGAAGTGAGTGGATTTAATGGAAAAATGACCGGGAATTTGGGAATAACTCATGGAAAATGTTAAGTATGAGGGGTTTTATCCATGTATGCATAATCATTCAACCAGAATTTGTTCTTGACTTCAAGGAGAAATATTTTTTTTATGGACTTGCTCTTTTGAATCTCAAATGGATGAAGAAATGGAAAGCAGAAGCGGGAAATAACCAATTCTCTCATAAGACAATAGTGAAAGAAGATAACAAATTCAATGATGCCTTCAGGGGAACATCATAACAGTCGTGTAAGCTTGATTGTTATTGACTAACAATACTTTGCAGGAGTGTTGATGTGGCAAAACTGATCCAACATTTTATTATTAACCAAAAATTGAAATCAAAAGAACAAAAGCAAGAAATGTCATAGTAGAAATGAAACTACAAAAATAAATAACAACAAAGCAAAATCAAGGCAATGAAACAAAACTAAATAAACTAAAAAAAAAAAAATGTTATTTATGTACAAAAGGAAGGGAGAACATTCCTGGAGTCGGGTAGGATGATATTTTTCATAGAGAAATGAATCATCTATTTTAGATGGATGATTCATGAACTGAAAGATGATTCATAAAGTGTATTGATCAGCCTGCCAACTAACAAATTCATGTGGCAAGGATAGTGGGCCTCTCATGATCCAGAAAAAGTGATCACCATCTTGCAGGACCTGCCAACCAACAAGATGGGCTTTGGGCTTGTCATTGGAAGATTGATGGTTAGGAGTTTCTATGATGAGGATGGAGTTGATAGGTTCTTTAATCATTATAAGGTCATCATTTATGATCTCCTAATCAGGAAAAGAACTACCATTCACTAAGGGAGAAAATCAAGGATTCAAATGCATAGGAATTCCTTTAAATTTATCATTATCAAAAGAAATCATGCATGCAAGAGAGATATGAATATCGTCATTGAATTCCTCCACCTCCTTGAACTGAAACAATGGGTTTGTGAAGGAATCCTGCGATGTAAAATATTTATTTTTATTATGGGTTTTTTCAGAAGAAGAGCCAACATATGAACCTATATGGCTGCTTGAATCCCCTCTTTCATCTTCTTCAAAATGGTCATGAGAAATATGCAGGATAGTGTTATTCGAATCAAGAGAATCTTCCCTGTCAGATTCATCCATGAAGAGTCCTTTGTTAGACAAAATTTGATCTTGAGTAGGATATATTTCAAAAAGGTCATCATTAAAAGGGAAGGAATCAAATAAAGCATTGTCATAAGTAGGCATATCGGGACAATAACCCTTACAATCCTCTGTGAATATAGCACTACGAGATTCATGATTGTCCTCCTACAGACTTGTCATGAAGAGAGAGAGAGATTCACGTGATATTCATTTTTAGCCTTTAAGAACAATCCATAGGTTAATTATTCATGAGGACCACAGCAACAATCACATTGAGTAGGGTCAGGGATGCTTTCAGGTAGGAATTAAAAGTGATGAAAGATAGGTGAAGGAGGAAAATCGATAAAACAACTTTACAAAAAATTATTCCCCCGTGAAAATTTGACTAGATACTATACGCCTAGACAAATCTCCTACCTTACCGAGGAGGGAAAGTGGAAACATATTTGTAGAATTATGTATATCATAAACCCCAATAGATTGATTGAAGCTAAAGAAATCGTCAATATGGTTCTGAGAAGATTCCCATGACTTACCTTCGAAAAGAGGACAACTAACCATGACAAAGAACTCAAATTGGATTTATACATGAATAGGCAAGTTAGGGTTTGATAAAGTCACGAAAGAAAGAAAAAAAAAACTTATAAACAGTAAATACAAAAATAAAAGGAACCAAAGAAATAAAGATAATGATTTTTTTTTTCCTTTCCCAGTATGGTCACCAAATAAATGTTGAGGAAAAGATATGAAATGATCTTACTCAAGCATTTTTAGATCTTTCTTGGCAAAATCAAGATAGATGGGAATATCACCCTATGTTTATAGGCATCAAAATTTATATCCTAATCCACAAGTATTGATTACAACTGCTTAGGCCAATTTTTTTATAGATGAAAGCTTGCTGGAAAATTCATTGTTTATGTAATTTTCTAAATAGAACAAATGTTGAAAAAATATAGAGACAGAAGTAAAGACACCAAGTCAATAATCAAAATAGATGAGACATAATGCAATGATTTATTTCATTGCAATTCATCAAAATAATCGTTCTCTTTACAAAATTCCTTGAGGAAATTTTGGACCAAAGTAAAACTTAGATGTCCCCGATGAATCATACAAAAGGACTTCTAACAGAAATTAAAAAACTGAACTTTAAAATCTGGATCAACTTGCCACAGATTGTTTCCCACTCGACTCTGCACAATAGCCTTTGTCAGTCATGAAATTCAATTCACAAACAAACAAGTCTACACAGACTATCAAAGATAGATCAACACCTCTGAAAAACAAGTGTCTGAATGATGTAATTCAACCATGGATCTTGTTGTCTACAATAGGAACCTGCTATCATAAAAGAGAATTATGCTTTCGATCAATTAAAGAATGAATGAAAACTGAATTATCCCAACAAAACTCAAAGAGCAGACCTTAGATTGCTTCTCCTTCTATCCTCCTTTCCCTTTTTCCTTTAAGCAATTAGAATTACTTGAAGTAGTTGAACTACTTCTTTAGTTAAGTTAAGTAAAACTCAACCAATTTTTTAGTTACGGGGGAGAAGTAATAAAATCATAATAAGGGTTTTTAATAAATAATAACTACTAGGTGGGACCCCTTGTGACTCCCTTTAGTTCTTAAAACAATCATAACACAACTAGTTAATCAAAAAAAACATTCATCCTTATGACTCGCATTATCACTTCCATATTTTGAAAAATTATATCAATGATATTTGAAATTTTTTCCAAAAATATAGTACCATATATCCAAAAATAGTGTGTTGTCCAAAATCTCATAAGTCAACTATTCTCAACAATCAATAAAAATAAAAATACTTAAAATCCATATTTTCCACTCTGGGAGGCAATCTTTCCCTTGTTGTTGTTGTCACCTTTTGATCTCTCTGAATTTACCTTAGGCTATATGGAGCCTTTAGGCCTAATATCAATTATGACATGAGAGAAATCATCTCTCAAATGCATGTAGGAGGACACAAAATTGGCAAAGTCATTTGAGGGTGAGGAAGGGGCAGCAGTGACTTTTCCATTGTCATGGGCATCGTGGACCTCTGTTTTTAGGCTTTTTCTTGCATGGGAAGACTGTACCTGTGAGTGAAAATTTGATTAACATGTGGAGGAGTAGGTAAAGACAAGTTAGTGTTGGAATATTGGTTGTTGTCATTGATGTCAACCCTAGTCATGGGTTTTGGACCGCAAGATTGATAAAGGTATTTGGACATGAAGGACAATGCACATGCATATACAACACCCATGAATGGATATTATACATCATTTTGTTTCCAGTGGTATGTGGCACATAACATGGATCCTAATGGTTGAGGAGAAATGAATTTTTGAAGATGACAAAGTGAATTGAAGAAGGAAGTACATGTAGGCCCTGAAGATAATTAAAGAAAAGAATTACAAAATAAGAAAGTGTCAGGTCAGCCCTAATGTTAAAAGGAAGTGACATAAATGGTATAAATAAACATCATTATACATTCATTTGATATAAGTCTAATTTCATAGGAAATGAGAAGTAAAGAAGGTTGGATTTCAAGGAAGGATGAAGTCTTTTGGTGATGTGTTCTAAGGTATGTTATTTTCAGGTCATCTTACCATTTTTGCTATAAAAAAATTTCTAGAACGATTCAGATGGTGAAATTTCTATGGTATTAAGAAGACATATCAAGGTACCTCTGGTAAAAATTTCAACTCTTGATTCGCTATAATTGTGGAGATACACTCTGTGGAAGATAGGGTTTGTGACCAGTCCTGAAGCTAGTCAATAAACATGTGTTCCGGGTAAAACAATCATAACTTCTTCATCGAGAATAAAAATGAAGTGGGACATATTTCATTGGAAAGAGTACAGCCTGTAGTTTCTTTTGTGTGAGTTTTAGAATTGGATGTTAATTATTGAGCGTGCGGCATTATGTGCAAGTTCACTCTCCTAAATAGACCGGAATTGAATAAAGTCTACCATTCTTTCTATAACCTCTTTTTGGGGAGGATTCAAGGAGCGAAAATTGAAGGAGTTTCAGAGAATACATTGAGTAATATTATCTACAGGATCAGAGTACTCCAAGAATTGAAGAATTGCATAAATTGAAGAAGTCTCAAGAAGCATTATCAAGTTCTATCTGATGATTGGTTGATGGTGATGATTTAATGTAAATTTTTATTATCTCTCATATATTCTTGGGTGGAAGAAAGGGGAAAGGATGGAGAGTTCAACTCTCTCTTGATATTGGAGGATTGTATCTTCCTCTTGGAGGTTTATCCCTCCCTTTACATTTGGAATTTGTAGCTACCTTTGGAAGTCATTACTTCCCTTGAACTATAACTATTGATTATTTCTCATATATTGTGCATGGTGTATTATAGTGTATTGGTGTAACTCTTATACTGTTGTTCATTTCTCTTTGGATATAGTTGAATGGTTTAAGTATAAGTTGAAAAAAAAAAAAAAATTGTACTTGATACTTATTCACCCCCCTCTCGGTATCAACAATTGGTTTCAGAGAGGGTTACCTTCAGTACAGTTTAACCATTGGAAGGAAGATCCTAAGAAGAAATGGAAGACAAAATTCCAAATGGGATTCCACCATTTGATGGAAGCAATTTTGAATACTGGAGTAATAGAATGGAAACTTACTTGAAATCTCTTGGGGCAGATGTTTGGTTCTCAGTTGCTTCAGGATACAACGCCTTGAAGAAACCAAAGACTGTAGCTCAGAAGGAAGAAAAAAGGAACAACAAATTAGCAATAGATACCATCCTGGATGGATTGACAGATTCAGTGAAATCCAAGGTGGGATCATGTGCATCATCAAAAGATATTTGGGACAAGCTACAAGACCTTTATGTAAGGGAAGACACAGAAAAAGAAGAAGAAGAAGAAGTTGAAGAAAATTACAACATCTCAGATTTCAAAGAAGAAAATAGAGGTCAGTTCTTTTGCTTTAATTGTGAAGGAGTAGGTCATGTTGAATTTTAATGTCCTCATCCAAGGATTGAAAGAAATGACACTGAAGAAGAAAATTCCAATGAAG
>ML798219.1:112259-132121 GCA_009831015.1 Picea engelmannii | reverse complement strand
GTCCAGCCATGATGTTGGGAGACTGTCGGGTGGACAATCTCTTGCCATTCGTCATTTTCAAGGACTTTAGGTTGCAGTGAGACATGAGGGGGCACTGGGATACCAGGAACTTGTGGGGCTTGGAAGCAAGGCCTTTCAAGCCTAGGTTGGAACACTCCTTTCCCAATCCAGTTAAAAAATATAGCTTGAAATAGCTGCCCTAACTCTTGCGAGTCTGCATCAAAGTGTATAGAGAACCTTGGCCTTCTAGGGCCCCTGTTCCAATTTCTTCTTCCTCGGTTGCCCCGACCATGGCTAACTCTACTAAAAAAGCGCATTCCTGTATGCATTATTGATTACCAAATAATTTCTTCAACAACCATACATGACAACTCTTTTAAATATGAAATAAAATTTGGTTCAACAACATATCAAACTCATGCAATCCAATCCATACAAAGTGTTTAATAGTTTTCAATGAGCAGGGGGTGAACAAGGGTTTTGGGATATGTGAGGGATTGTATTTAGCGAAAAGTGTTAAAATGAGGGGGGTGGGGGGGGGACCATGATTACTTCTCACAGACATCAAACAATCAACTGTATCGTAAACCAAAATAATATGTCACTGTAATTCATCCATGTGCGATCCTTTAACTGGCATAATACAAAATTTATCTTAACTATAATTAAATTTTAAGAACAAGGAGTGTATAGTGAATATGGGAAGGAGAGGGGATTGTAATGTGCGAAAAGTGAAATAATGGTAGGGAAAAGAGAGAATATTGTTCGTAAAATAAATTAAGTAATCCATGAAACAGTTGTGTATTCAATACAAACGAACCAACACCAATTAAGCAGTTACTATGTTTGAAAAATGTTCATTGTCCCACATCCAATTTCTTTAAAAAAATTCAATTAATGCAATGTATAATCATACTCAGAAACGTCATGCATTTCACCCTTCTTGTTAAAAGAATTATGTTTCTTTTCATTTCCTTCCCTTTTAATTTAAAAAAAAAATCAATAGGAACACACAGTCATATTGTTTCATTAACTGTCCAACATATATTTCTATGGAATATCAACTAATGCCCATAATTTGTAAATCCCCAAATCAAACATAGACACATGTATTTCCTGAGTTAAACAAAGTCTTTTAAAACATGCTCGATTCCATTCAATTGACAATATTAACAATTAAATTTGCAATGAAACCATACTACAAAAACCCTGTGCTTCATCTCTGATGGTGCAATAAAACAACATGATGCATGATATCTCCATAAACCATACACAGTAAACAACCAACACAGTCATCAACTTTCCAACTTGCAATAATCCCAATCGGGACAAATTGAACACACAGCAGCCACCAACTTCAATTGATACCATGTTGTAGGAACACATAGACCAACACATAATGAAAAGAGGCATCCATGTGACTGTACATTACTGTTTACTCCCAATCAACCAATTTAATCAAAAAAATGAGTTGGGTTATTGATGCAACTGTCACAACAAAAGGAGGTAATGACTGTATACCAATTCTCATTTCCAATTACAACTTTCCAACAACCCGATCAAACATAGACGAGACAATACTCAAATCAACTCTCATAACTTCTCAACCAACATATGATAGTCAAAAAAATAACCGACAAGAGTGAGGTTGGTTGGGGCTATCAAAATCGGGCTCTGTAACCATGAACACAAGAAATAATCAAGATTTTGCTCAGTCACCAAAACACTGGGAGACTATAGGTTGTTCATATCAACAGTAGGTGGGAAACCTTCGAAATAAGAACAGTGGAACCACAAGATTTTATAACTGTTAGATTGTAAAATAGTGTGACAGTTCAACACCAAGTAGGGTAGGAAATGATGAAGAGGAGCAGAGATTGTTCACTGGATAGTAACCAATACCAAGAATGCGCAGATTCATAACCCTCATGCTTTTCTCAACAACTGAACCAATTTATAACAATGCTGATGGAAATTCAAACCCCAGGTATTACCAACAACCCTAAAGTATTTTTCTTGGCATAATGCCCACACCATAACAAACTGTGTTGATGCCAATACCACAAAATAAGCCCACGTCCAAGTGAAAAACCCACGAACATGGCTCTGGAAGATACACAATGACCAAAATGAGTTCGAAACATACACAACAACACCATAACAACCGAATACAACCAAGTATGGTTACCATTAATTGTTGGGAGGCAGTCGGCAAGGCTAAATAGAGTGAAACCCTCCAACGAAATACCCATAACTACTTAAAACATAGTGAGCCATCACAGTTTCCACCACACAAAACAACCAACAAAATCACAACTTCAACCATCAATTTTTCCATTTGAAAACGAATAACCACACAATCATTCCAGATAAAAAACCCACGGGTTTACACATTTGTCAATCTCAAGAAAACACAAACCAACACATTACCGAGCCAACGTTCATTTCATACATAGAGAGAATTCATGGATGGGAAAAAATAACCATACCTATAACCAATGGCTTTAAAAATGCGAGTTGGTCGAGCAGTTCCTTCCACACCTGAATCTCAGAGCTTAACCACGGCAAAACCAAATGAACAATAACCATGCTAGGGTGATGGCTCAGTGGGAGAAGTATGGAGTGACATGCATTTACTGCACATCGCTTCCATCCTCCATTTCATTCAATTTCGTAGTACACGCCAACCAGCCAAAACCATACCATTAATCCATGTCATTAATTCAATGCATCGAAACTTGTACATATTGCTTTCCAATTGCACCACCCCAATTCATATTAACCATTGCCAAAACCATACCATAACATATATCAAATGCGCCCAATATAAATCATATAGCCACTAACCATTGCTAATTAGGACTAACACTAACTTGTTTTCATTTATTTTTGCACATAACTTCTAACATAACATAACATATGTCCCTTCTTTTGGTTTTTTCTTTGTAAGTTTCTTCCCTTTTCTTTTGTTTATGTTGTTGCTAACATATTTCTTATGCAGGTGTAGGCAGGTAATAAATCATGGTGACATGATTAACATAGAAACTGTAATTATATGTCAATCATAACATAAAATTAAAGCTTTGAATAATAGAACATCCTATAAAATGTCTCATCCACTTGTCATTAAATCAAAAACGAAACCAATACTGCATCATCAACCATATTAGACCTTGTAAGAAGCATCGAAACAACATCATAAAATGTGTGATATGACTACCGATGAGCCTCCAGTCTACAAAGGGGTCCCACCCACTAGTATTATATATCATTAGCATAGATTAAATAATAGGCTTTAGCAATACTTTATGAGCGAAATTCCTCGTTGCGACTTTTATCATCAACAGAACCCTGGTTGAACATTTGATTACAGATTTTGATATTTTGAATCAGTTCAAAACAATGAATATTGGACTACCAGTCATGACATATTCCTCCTGCATTGACCTGGATATCTTGATCAAAGAAATGTTGGATTATGATATCCCTTCTGACTTGCAATGGAAGGAGATAGTACGGCTTGGCAAGACAAAGTGCAGTTTTCCAAGGTCCAGTAAATGATGTTCAAGTATCATTGAAGATAACAGATCAAACAAAATAACAAAACATAACAAGTGGCAAAGGAAGGAGCTAAAGCGTTAGAGGAATCGACAGCTGGATCATAAAACGTTTTTCTTGTTAATCATTGTAATCGGTTCCCATACCGAAACTGTCATTTGTAATTATTGTAATCAATTTTAGAAGCTGAAACATTTCATTTCAGTTATTGTAATCGGTTCACACTGAAGGAACTCGAATTGTATAAGTATTATAGTTTCCAATTGTATTAATGTTGGAAAAAATGCAAGGGCATGATTTAGTTGTTTGAACTTAAATGTAATTTTCTGAAGTTGAATTGAATACATATGCAGAAGTCTTTGAAGTCTCCATGAAAATATTTTAATGGTGGTGATATGAGTTTTGTCTTCTCTCTTTGTATGTATTTCATGTGTTTCTGATTCCATTTACACGATCTTCTATTTAAATCGGATAGTTTAAAGGCCCATAATTCATCTTGTGATGCTCTTGGATTAAGCAATTTAAATTGTGTTAAGTTCCTCCTAACTAATTCAGAATTCATTTCATTAATTCTTTTATGCAGTTACTTGTTTTCTCCTTTCTTCTTACACTCTGAAAGTTACAATTTATAACTCAGATTCATCGCCTCATTTACCCTTTATCCTTTGGAGAGTTCTACTGGCCAATCATTGTTTCTATTCATTTTCAGAAGTTTGACTCCATAGCCCTAAGTGTCCCTCCCCTTCCTTGCCAGCAAATCTATAAAAAAAACCCAAAACAACAAAACCTAGCCATTGATTGTCAAATAAACACCAAGTGATATGAGAGAGCCCTCTCTGAGCTGAGCAGGCTAGTACCCAGCTCTAAATTTGGTTTTTAGGTTACCTCTGTCGTTTGTTTTATCAGTCGAACAAATTTACAGAGTGTTAACATGTGAAACAAACGCATTCCCAACATTTAAATAAGCCTGGACTCTAAACAAGGGCCCAATTCATTTCTATTTTTCTCAACATGTTGGGCCCCAACAACTTCCCCTATTTTTTTACAAAATTTAAAGGGCCCCCATTAGAATCTTGACAATTACAATGAGCTACAGGATCAACCTTTTCGAATAGTTCCAGACCTTGTCTTTCTTTGATACAAACTTAATACATTCACCATAGTATGACACATTCATTACAAGAGTATATGTCAAACTTTAGAAACGAGCATAGAAATCTCAATTTAAACAAAAACGTTAATTTTTATCAATTGTTTACTTTCGTTTAAATTATGATTATGTGTTCTTCTTTTGTTCATTAGCAAGTTTGACTATTTTGAATAATGGGTTCAATACTTGATCAAATAATATCTTGGTTGGTTTCTCATTTTCACAAAATCATTTGGTGGGTTTAATTAATTAATTTTATTTTTTTTCATTTTGCATATCATTTAAGAATAAAAATAAAAATAAAAAGAACTATCTATCATTTGTTTGATTTTGTGGAAACCCAAAATTAATATTTTTCTCATCTCCATCAACTTGAAGCTTCTAAAATTTTAAGATCATATTTGAAAGGAAAATATAAAAAATATTTGTTTACAACCTATAATTAGCTTTTAGTTTAAATTCATTTTAATTTTATTGTTCTAGATCTTGTTTTATTCACAATTTTTATATTTAGGTTATTAAATTGGTTTATTTTTGTTTCACAGGTTTCTATTATCATATATTTGATATGGATATGATCATGGCTTGATTTTCTTATCTAAATACGTTTAAGATAATTGATCCAAAAATAATATTGGATTGTTGCAAATAATTTATGAGCAACAACAGATAAGTTTTGGAAATGAGTTCAAGAACAGACAGATGATTTTGCGGCAATGATTGCAGCCAAACTGTGAGGAATCTAAAGAAACGTTTGAAAACCCATCTGCAGAATGGACCCATTTAGCTTACTTGCTATATTTTTCCCAAACAAATGCGCGATTTGAGAGATGTTTTGGTTTCTTTATGAGACAAATTTTAGGTGACGGAAATTATTAGTGATGTCAAGACTGTTCATTCATTGCATAAATATATGAGAAATTTCAGAGCTTGGGGGATCGAAGAAATTCAGAGCAGGATTTTGATCCTTTCTTTTTTGTATATTATTTATTTTGTAAACTTTTTCTTTTCAAATGGAGTAACAGATGGTTGGAATTTTGGGAGAATGGACGAGTATTTTCGAAAAAGAATATGAAATTCCAGATTTCTTAATGACTTTTGTCATGTGAGTAAAATGGTTTTATTTTCATTATAATATCTTCATATTCTTTGAATAATTGATTATGCATTGATTTAAATTAGCTTTAATATGTTTTATCAATACATGGTTAATTTCTATCATTTATGTATTAATTTTTTCAATCTTTAAGAGTCTATTATCCCAATTATCTTGATCTTGGTGATTGTATTATTTTGATACAAATCTTGTATTATATTGAGTTTGTTCATGTAATTCATATTTGTAAAGATATAACTGTTCAATTGAGATTTTTATTATTGTCGATTAATCTATTATATCTTCACTAAGGATCATGATTTGAAAGTTGTTCTTTCTGCATTTTAAATAAGATTTAAATTGTTAGTCAAAGTGATTTTTATCCTGACATTGTCAAAATCTTAAAATTATACAACCTTCGGCTATAGATTTCTCTTAACAGATAGGTTTTTGGAGCAGCATTATACAGGACAACCAAAAGTTCTCTTTCAATACTGGCGAGTTACTGGTCTGCAAATTCCTCCTGGACCATATGATGGACTTATTTTTTTGAAACTATATGGGATACAGTTTACTCTTTGGCTTTTGTTCTTTTGTAGACTGTGCAATGTTTTCCTTGTTTTCTCATGTAATTTCTCTATGTGAAATTTTGTTTGTATTGAACTAGCTTTAGTATGTTCTGCATATAACCTTTCATGTTATGTTTTTCTTTACGTGGTTCATCATATTTTGGTTCTGTTGATATCTATGACTGATTGCCTATCCAATCATTTTGAGTTTACATCTAATGTTAGGTAGTCAGTAATACCATTTGCTGAGAGTTGGAGTTTTTTTCATTTTCAGTTATTGGACATTTTAAAGTCACATGAGATAAAATCATTTGTCTTTCTGTCATCATAGACTTGTTCCGGAATATAAAAGACTTCCTTGAGTTTTTTCAGGAAGTATCATTCTTGATTTTTTCATAGATTTATACTTGACACGGGTTAAGTGGAGCTTATACAAATACAGAGAGACGAATCTAGCTTAGTATTGTTGATCCGCATAAGGTTAGTTAATTTATTATTTATTTAATTTATTGATTTGTGAATGAATAGTGATTGCATCATTTAAACGTTGAATGATTTGTCCATTGTCGTCATATCATTTTCAATCGTATTCACTCATTGTTTATTAGTTTTTTAGTTATAGTACTAGAACCGTTTTGTTTATTTTTAATCTTGTTTAAGATTCATTAGTTTAAAACAATTATTTTCACAAGGCTTTGCTTAAACCTTGTAATTGTATATATTTATTGTACATAATCATTGTTAGTTAAGAAATTTTAATTAATGTGTCAATTCGTAGAATTGTACCTTTATTTAGTTCACATCTTTTAGTTATTTTAGAATCCTAGTTGGCTAACGGAGCCATAAAACCCGTCAGGGTAGATCATTCCAAACAACTTGAGTTAAATAGACAAGCTCGGTTTGGATCTTTGCTTCCAGTTAACGATGTGTCATGAACGCCCATCAACAAATGGCACTAGAAGGAGGGCCAGAATGACAAGCTAGCCTTGGAGGAGTCTTTGTTTCAAATTTATTTAATTTCCCATGGTTCTCCAAATCACTGTGTTGGAACATGCTTTCCACTTCCCATTACCTGATATTCCCAACAAGATAATCTCTCACTTGTCCAAACTCTCCTTTGATGGTGGGGGGAATGTATCTGCAAAATACCATCTTAACAAGTTTTGGTGTAAATGCATCAAGCATGATATTTTTTATTTAAATGTTTTATGCAAATTGTTCACTTTTAATTTCAGGGGTCGTATTAAAAATTGGTTTCAATCTTTTCCATCATATCATATTATTGATTGGTTTCAATTTGTAGAGGAATTTTTAGATGCTTTTGAAATCTATGATCACAATCGACTATGTGAAGAATTTCAGGCTCTACTAATCAATGATGATTCATCTCCAAAAGGATTTTCAACAAGAATCCATCATGTTCTCTGTAAATTTAATCTTGATGACATGTCATTTATACTAAATATCCTCTCTGATGCTTGCTCCCCTTTCATCCAGTCATATTCAATCACGAATGATAAATCAGTTACAAATTCTTACACCCAATTGCAAGATGAATGTTTTTTTCAAGATGAGAGGAATTCATCAGAAAACATTGAACAAGCAAGGGAGATAGAATCTATTAAAAATGTTCTCATTGACAATCAAATTGTTTTTCCTTCTGAACCCTTGCATATTCAATCCTCAACTCGTGGAAGGAGATTTTATTGTGGGTCTAGGAATATGTCCATCTTCTTCTAACTCTTTCTCTAATCAGTACTTAGATTCAATTATTAAAGAACACTTAGGTGATGAAAATTATCTTAAGCATTCTAACATTCCAATGAAACAGATTAGAGATATAGATCTACAATTGAAAGAAGAAACCTACAACCTTCATCCAAAAATATGTTGGACACACCGACTACACTGAGAGGGGGGGGTGAATAGTGTAGGGCTCTTTTTCCCAAAACTTCCCTCTTACACAAAACTCATTAGTTAGCAATCACCATTAACTCATTACTCATTGCTGTCATTTATACCTAGTTAAATGTAAACACATATCAACAACATATATCAGAAATATATCATCAACAAGCCATCACCACAACGAACATAAAGAACACAAGATGTATGTACAATTTTCTTTTTATTACGGACTACAATCCTTTGGGTTTTTCAGCAACAATTGAATAGAGTACAACTCTACAAGAGCACCAGCTCTATAATGCAAGACTTAGCTTACACCCTTAGCATCAACTGAGATGAGGCAACAATCCTCAATAGATATCAATATGTCATAAGTATGCGACCTGTCGATAGTGCAGCACGCGTGTGTACGTGCCCTACTAGTAGTACAACCCGCGTATGTACGCGACCAGTCTATACTACAACCTACATATACTTCTGAGCAACTAGGGTTTTGCTTTCCTTCACATACTTAGATCCTCTGCAACCTGAAATTACATTCTCTTATTTCTTCATTGTCCAAACTAACCCACATCCAGTCACAACACATCCAAGCTCTCCAACAACTCACTCATGCTCCCCAACCATACAATATGAATGCTACTCAATCATGTATAAGCAATCAGCATACTATAGCATTCATATCATGACTGAATCGTAAGAGTGTTGCTCACTCTATCAACCAACATAATCCACATCAAAACAACCATACCAAGAATGTCTTAAGCATTCACCACACAACAATCAAGAGTATCCATCAAGACAATAATGTAACCATACCAGAGTTTCTATGGCAGATCTGAGCCCATAGTATGCAGATCTGGAACCTGCTTCAGTATTCAAGATCTTGTCATCAGCTCAACCACAAGTCTTCATGACTTCATCCATTGTACGTTCCATGTCCTCATTCAGTCGGTGTATGTACGTTCCCTGGCTCACTGCAGCCCACGTATACCTCAGAAACTAGGGTTTCTGAACTTTCGATATTTTTGTCGTCATGATATCAGACTTGCTGAAACTTTGATGCGTTCATGAGATCTTCCGTACACTCTCTCTCTCTCAGAATAGATCTTCAATACATGCTCAAGAGATACACACAAAAAGATGCATTACACAAGAGAACCTTGCCTCTTATTTATACTCTTCATCTTCTAGGTCACTTAACCCACTTCTAGGTCACTTAACCCATTTCTAGGTCACTTGACGCAATTTCACCTTTTTAGGGTGATCCAGGTGGATATCGGTGGCCACCCACCTTTTCTAGCTATCTCAAAACATCTTTCTCGCAATTTTGATAATTTATTATTTTTAGCAGTTTTTCGGGTCCTAAACTTCTGGAGCCGTTTTGAGGCCCTAAACGACATTTTTTTGGGTATGTTGCTTGCAAAATTTCTTGTGTAATTGTTGTAGTCCTTGGATATATCTTTCCAATGGTCTATCATATGCCTAAAACGGTGATCGTATGCAAAAGTTACGACCCCGGGAAGTTGATGTACTGACTTACCCAAACGGGGCCCACATGACTTTTGGCGCTTCATCTCCTAGGGTTAGGTTTTTTGATGTCTAGGGTTTTTGGCATTCCTATTTATTGTAAAAATTCCTTCAAAGCCTCATTGTAATCTTCTTGCAAATGAGTGCAGCCATCACATCTCTTCTCAGAGATAAGTCGCCACCATTCCAGCAAGCTTGTTTCCAATGCATTTTACAGTTTCATCTTATTTCCTTATTGAATAGAAAACCAATTTTACTGTATCTCTATTATTTTTTGTTACGCACCTGTTAATAATCTGTATTCATTTTGTTATGCTCATAAAATCCAGATCAGTGGTATCAGAGAGGTCTGCTCCTTGTCATCTTAATGCATGTCCCCAACGAGGTCGGAGTACAAAGAGTTGGGTCTCTAGCTTGTTTCTCTTGAGGACAAAAGATCTTGCACACCCAAGCAACCTCTCATGGCGGGAGAAAAGAAAGATGATGGGACAGGATATCCTTTCAAACTGTTTATTACGGAAGCCCTCACGCAACAAAGGAACGAGATGATGGATAGTTTCACGCAAATCCTTCGGTGGCTACCAACAGGCGATGCATCTTCTTCGAGCGGAGGCGTCGCCCCCTTCAAGGTACAAATAAACTTCGATATTCCTATATTTGAAGGTCAGAGAGACGTAGATGTTGTAGACAAGTGGTTGAATCTACTAGAAGGGTATTTTTCTATCCATAACTTTTCGAATAAATAAAATATTACTTTTGCGCTCCTCAAAGCCGTTCCCCATGTCAAATATTGGTGGGAAACTTTCTGTGATCAAAAGGAAACAGAGGAACCCTCATTATTTACAGTCACGACCACCTGGGAATCCTTCAAGGATGTTATTAAGGAACAATACTACCCTGTCGGAAGTTATGACGACTTGTATACCAAATGGACCACACTGCGGAAAGAAAGAGACCAAGCAGTGTCAAATTTCACAAATATCTTCCATACCTTGTGCACCAAGATGGGTATCAAAGATTCGGAGCGACATCTGGTGCTTAATTATTGCGGTGCTCTGCATAGATACATCTAGACCGAAATGGAATTTTTGGACATCTCATCCTTGGGACCAGCCTACTGATATGATGTCAAAATATAGCAGAAGCTCAAACAAAAGAAGCGAAAATTTGGGCTTGGGAACCCCTCACAAAAAAAGCCAGGAAAGGGTGGCCCCAACCCATAGAACAAAGGATAGAGAAAATATGGACAGTATCAGGAAAACCAGTCCAAGATGCAAGAAAAGAAGGACATCGAAAAGACAAAGAAAGATATTGGGAAGTGGTGTGACTTCCATAAGAGCCCTTGGCATAACACTGTTGATTTCCGCTCAAAGCAGTCATTGGTGGCCGAAGTGAAAGCCTTTGAATCAGATGCAGGTTCTGACTCTGATCCAAAACTAGAAAGGGGAAGACAGATCATTGACGCAGAACCCAGTGCCACTGTTGCTACCACCAAGCAACTTGGTGAACCAGACGAGCCAGAAGAAGGAGAGTGCCTCTTCCATTCACAGATGTGGGTAAAAGGCACCTCGTTGCACTCATTGTAATCATATTCTTGCGAATGAGCACAGTCATCACATCTCTTCTCAGAGATAATCCGCCACCATTCCAGCAAGCTTTTTTTCCACTGCATTTTACAGTTTCGGCTTATTTCCTTATTGAATAGAAAACGAGTTTTATTGTATCTTTGTTATTCTGTGTTAAGCATCTGGTAATAATTTGTATTCATTTCATTTTGCTCATAAAATCTAGATCAATGGTATCAAAGCAGTATGCTCCTTTTCATCTTAATGCATGTCCGCAACGAGGTCGGAGTACAAAGAGTTAGGTCTCGAGCTTGTTTCTCTTGAGGACAAAAGATCTCGCACACCCAAGCGACCTCTCATGGAAGGAGAAAAGAAACACGATGGGACAGGAGATCCTTTCAAAATGTTTATTGATGAAGCCCTCACGCAACAGAGGAATGAGATGATGGATAATTTCGCGCAAATCCTTTGGCGACTACCAACAGGCAACACATCTTCTTCGAGCGGAGGCACCGCCCCCTTCAAGGTACAAATAAACTTTGATATTCCTATATTTAAAGGTCAGATAGACACAAATGTTGTAGACAAGTGGTTGAATCTACTAGAAGGGTATTTTTCTGTCCATAACTTTTCAAATAGAGAAAAGATTACTTTTGCACTCCTCAAAATCGTTCCCCATGTCAAATATTGGTGGGAAACTTTCTGTGAGCAAAAGGAAACAGAGGAACCCTCATTATTATAGTCACGGCCACCTGGGAATCCTTCATGGATGCTATTAAGGAACAATACTACCCTGTCGAAATTTATGACGACTTGTATACCAAATCGACCACACTGTGGAAAGAAAGAGACCAAGCAGTCCCAAATTTCACAAATATCTTCCATACCTTGCACACCAAGTTGGGTATCAAAGATTCAGAGCAACATCTGGTGCTCAAGTATCGTGATGCTCTGCATAGATACATCTAGAACGAAATGGAATTTCTGGACATCTCATCCTTCAGCACGGCCTACCGATATGTCGTCAAAATCGATCAGAAGCTCAAACAAAAGACGTGATAATTTGGGTCGGGGAACCCCTCACAACAAAAGCCAGGAAAGGGCGGCCCCAACCCATAGAACAAAGGACAGAGAAAATATGGACAGTATCAAGACAACCAGTCCAAGCCATAATCAAATAAGGACATCGGAAAGACAAAGGAAGATACCGGGAAGTGGTGTGACTTCCATAAGATCCCTTGGCATAACACTGTTGACTACTGCTCAAAGAAGACATTGGTGGCCAAAGTGAAAGCCTCTGAATCAAATGCGGGTTCCGACTCTGAGTTAAAACCAGAAAGGGGAAGACAGATCATTGACGTGGAACCTAGTGCCACCGTTGCTACCACCAAGCTCCGGCATGGTGAACCAGATGAGCCAGAAGAAGGAGAGCACCTCTTTCATTCATAGATGTGGGTAAAAGGCACCCAGTTGCACTTCATCATTGATAGTGGTAGCCAGAAGAACCTCATATCAGCAAAGGTCATCAAGCGGCTGGCCCTGTCGACAATGCCACACCCACAACCCTACACCATTGGATGGCTCCGCCAAGGAAGAAATCTCTGTGTCAGCCGACAGTGTTGACTGTCATACAGCATCATGCCTTTCAAAGACGAGGTATTGTGTGATGTTACTCCTCTCAAAGTTTGTGATGTTCTTTTGGGACAACCTTATTTATGGAAATTTCATGTTGTATATGAGTCTAGGCCTCGTAGTGTTATTATTACTTTGAACAGGAAATTGTACAGGATACCCGAGGCTGTCCCACCTAGTGCTATTTCCTTGATCTCTGCTAAGCAATGCAAGAAGGTCATATCTCAGATGGGGAAGTTTGTCTTCTTCATGATTCGCTCTCAGAATGAGAGAAAAATCACAGCCACATCCAAGGTCTCGGCGGCTGACCTCTCCACACAGCAGAAGCAAGTAGATAAGGTCGTGGAAGAATACTCGGATATCTTCTCCTCACCTACCGGGGTAACTCTGCACTATCAGATCAAGCACCCCATCGATCTGACCCCCGACACACCGCTACCCAATGGGCTAGTCTATCGTCTCTCTTTATTAGAGAATGAGGAGATCAAGCGATAGATCCAAGAATTTCTCCATAAATGGCACATCCGTTCGAGCTCCTCACATTGCGGGATCCCAATCATGTTGGTACAGAAGAAAGATGGAACCTGGTGACTTTGCATTGATTATTGGGCTCTGAATAAAATCACAGTCAGAAAATGGTACCCGATTCCCCGAATCGATGACCTCCTTGATCAACTCATGGGGGCCAAATACTTCAGTAAGATTGATCTGAAGTCTGGCTACCACCAGGTCCCGATAGAATAGACTGATGTATGGAAGACTGCCTTCAAGTCAAAGGAAGGCCTTTTTGAATGGTTGGTCATGCCCTTTGGTCTGACAAATTCTCCAGCCACTTTCATGAGGATGATGGACAATATCCTGCGACCATTCACCAATACTTGTGTAGTGGTGTATCTGGATGACATTCTCATTTACAGAAAGACTTGGGTTGAACACTTGCAGCATATTCAGCAGGTTCTGCACACCCTGCGGTAGCACAAGCTATATGCCAACAGGGTCCATTACCTAGGCTACATCATTGATCAACATGGCGTACATGTGGATCCAGCCAAGATCCAAGTCATCCGTGACTGGCCAGCCCCAACCACACTCACTGAGCTTCAAAGCTTCTTGGGCCTTGCCAATTTCTACCGCAGGTTTGTGTTGGGATTCTCCCATATTGCATGGGCCCTCAGCCAAATAACTAGGGGTGGTGGTAAGGTGAAATTTGCGTGGAGCTGGCCCCAACAACAAGCGTTCGATGATTTGAAGCAGTGCTTGTGCTCAGCCCCAGTACTTTCACTACCAGACCTACAACAGCCCTTTGAGATTGAGACTGATGCTTCAGACTATGATGTGGGTGTCGTTCTCACACAGCAAGTCCACCCCGTGGCCTATCATAGTGAGACATTATCAAATGTTGTCTGTAAGTACCCTATTTACGACAAAGAAATTTACTCCATTGTGCAAGCATGCCGCCAGTGGATACATTACATTATTGGGAGGGAGACAATCATCCACATTTATCATAAGCCACTACAATTCATGCAGACACGAGGAAAATTGCAGAATGACCACCATCAAAAGTGGCTCACATACTTGCAGCAATTCCACCTCAACATCAAGTATAAGACAGAAAGCACCAACCACGTCGTTGATTGCCTCAGCAGACCACCAGTCGCGGCACTCACCACAGTGCTAGACTCCTACGGCCATGAGACCTCTGGATGGCCCCAACTTTATGAGACAGACCTGGACTTCGCCACCACCTACCAAATGTTGGGTGCAAAGGCAGTTTTCGATAATTTCCATCTTCAGGATGGGTTGTAGTGTCGAATGGGCCATATATGTGTTCCATCAAGTGAGCGAGTGAAGCTGATCTGGGAAGCCCACTACAGTCAGTTGGTAGGACACTTCAACATCGAAAAGACAATGGCAATGCTACAAAAACATTTCTACTAGCCAAAACTTCGACAGGAGGTCAGCAAGTATATCAGGTCTTGCACTGCCTGTGCTATTGCCAAACCAACCACTAAGAAACAAGGCCTGTACACCCCTCTTCCTACTCCTGACAGGCCATGGGAATCCATCTCAATGGACTACATGTTGGGCCTCTCGTCCACCAAGCAGGGAAATGACTGTGTTTTTGTGGTTGTTGATCGCTTTTCTAAGATAGCGATTATGGTTGCTTGCAAGAAGAGCATCACAACAGAAGCCACTGCCAAGCTCTTCTTTGAACGGGTCTAGGTACATTTTGGAATCCCACAAACCATTGTCTCAGATCAGGACAGTCGATTTCTCAGCACATTCTAGTTGAGCCTCTGGTCACTGCTAGACACCAAGCTCACCAAATCCACGGCCTTCCACCCACAGACAAATAGCCAAACCGAGGTCGTAAATCGAATGATTGTGCATATCCTATGCATGTATAATTCCAAGAACCCTCGCACATGGGATGAGAGTATTCCCTATGTCTAGCATAGCTACAACCGAGTCCTGCATATCTCAACCGACCACAGCCCCTTTCAGGTGGGTTTGGGATTCCAACTATTGGGTCCCATAGATGTTGCACTTCCCCTTGCAGTCACCTCGACCGACTCCTCTCCTGCTCCAACTGAGGCTGACAAAGCCACCCAATTCATTGAGAGGATCCATCATATCCACCAACAGGTTCAGGATATCCTACAGAAGTCCAATGACAAGTATAAGAAGCGCCATGATCAACATCGGGTTCCACATAAGTTTCAGGTGGGCGACAAAGTTTGGTTGCACTTGTAGAGAGAACGCCTTACAGGACCCCATCAGAAGCTTTGCCCACTTCATTATGGGTTGTAAACCATCACCAAGTCTGTGGGGGATAATTCTTTTGTGCTCAACATTACTCCTTTCCTTGGCCTGCACCCAATGTTCAATGTGGACCTCCTTCGACCTTATTTCCCACTATTATTGGACACCTCAGACGTAGCAGAACAGCTGACACCAACAGAGCTCAACCCCGATTGCATATAACAGGCATCCAGTGATCATATTGTGGACACAAAGATCAAGGGCACTCGATAACAAAGGATCCAGCTTTATCGAGTCGTCAAAGCAGGGCAGCTCCTGCACCAAGGCAAGTGGCTCACCTAAGGCCAAATTCAGCAGAAATTTCCTCATCTAATGGGGTAACTCAACGCAATGGAGACCATTGCTTCCTAAGGATGGAGGATTGATCCAGGTGGATATCAGTGGCCACCCACCTTTTCCATCTGGCTCAAAACAACTTTCTTGCAATTTTGATAATTTACTATTTTTAGCAATTTTTCGGGCCCTGAACTTCCGGAGCCGTTTTGAGGCCTTAAACGACGTTTTTTTGGGTATGTTGTGGTTGAAAAATTTCATCATAAAATTTTGTGCAACTGTTGTATTCCTTGGATAGATCTTTCCAATGGGCTATCATATGCCTGAAACGGAGATCGTATGCAAAAGTTATGACCCCAGGAAGTTGATGTACTGACTTACCCAAACGGGGCCCACATGACTTTTGGTGCTTCATCTCCTAGCATTAGGTTTTTGGATGTTTAGGGTTTTTGAAACTCCTATTTTGTAAAAATGCCTTGAGAGCCTCATTGTAATCATCTTCCTACGAATGAGCGCAGTTGTCGCATCTCTTCTCAGAGATAAGCCGCCACCATTCCAGCAAGCTTGTTTTTCGCTGCATTTTACAGTTTCAGCTTATTTCCTTATTGAATAGAAAATCAGTTTTATTGTATCTCTATTATTCTGTGTTAAGCATCTGGTAATAATCTGTATTCATTTCATTCTGCTCATAAAATCTGGATCATAGGGTTAACCACTTTCCATAATTAGAAAGTTCTCCATTTCTTTATCATTTAAATATTCTTTCTTGACTTTGTCACCTCACTTTATCATTTAAATAATCTTCTTGACTTTGTCACTTTACTTTATTATTTAAATAATCCTTCTTGACTTTGTCACTTCAATTTATCATTCAAATAATAATTTATTCTTTGCAAGCTCTTTGACTTCTTTGACCTTTTGGGGCTTCAAGCCTTCATATGAGGGTCCTCCAACTTCGTAAGTCCATAACTCTCAAACCATGAGGAGTTATGTGACATTCCACATACCACCAGAAATGGCATGATAAGCACTATCCATCTAGGATAGTTTTACTAACAAATTCACTGATCTTCGTATCATTATTCCATAACCAAGAATGGGTTATCCAACCATACTTCAAGGATAACTCAATCATAAGGCGTCTTCCCATGAGGGATTTCACCATAAAGGAACCAATTTGGAGTTCATCCATTTGTGCACCTTATCAACCATGATAAGACCATTACATCAATCCAACTATGCTTCATATATCAAGGAAACCACATCAATCCATCTTCATCATGTATCAATGACAACTCATTGAAACCACATCGATCCATCTTCATCATGTATCAATGACAACTCATTGAAACCACATCGATCCATATTCATCATGTATCAATGAAAACTCTTTGATCCATCTTCATCTATGCATAATATCAATGACAACTCATTGATCCATATTCATCTATCCATTCTCATCAAGGATAATACATATTACATCAAGACATTGTTCATCAATCATCAATCAATCACTTGACATCAATCAATTACTTGACATCAATCAATGACTCAATCAAACCATTAGCATCAATGAAAACATGATCCAACAATCTCCCCCTTTGGCATTGATGGCAATACCAACATTGATGTCAACACCAATCATTGATGTCAACATCTAGACAAGGCATTCTCTACATCAATATCCATCAATCATATCAATATGACTATCTCTCCCATTACTAAACATCAATCACATTAATGTGACTATATCTCTCCCTTTAACATTAATGGCAAGGGTCATTCTCCTCTTGGAGATGCTCCCCTTGCTTGAACTCTCCTTAGGGATGCTTCCCTTGTCTGAATGACTTTGATATTCCTCTGAATAATCTCTCCTCTTTTGAACAAAACAAATCCCTCTGATTTAATGTTGCAGATACATCGTTCATACTCCCCCTGTGACCATCGCTCCCCCTGCAATTATGTCTCCGTGCTCTTTCTTCAAATATAGGGTTCTTTCCTAGTATGCATCTGATAAATATCTCCTCCTAGAATCATGGGAACAAGAATGAATCCCCCTATGGGTATGTCTCACCCTATCTTCTCTGTAAGATGAACAATATGCTACCATATGTCGATCCTTGGACTTGTTCATGCATCAAACTCATGCCATACCAAACATAATGAAGAAAATGATATGTCAACAATGAAAATAGAGAATCATGAGCAAAATATCAACCAAGTACATCGTGTACCAAAATGTGTGCTCATCATGCACAACACCCATGTACATCAGCATCATACAATGTCCCAAAAGATATCATCCATGGAATGTATCATCCATATGCCTCTATCAACATGCCAACATGTGCATCCACCAATATGTCAAACAATGTACATCTACCAAGAACCAAGTGGCACAATCATCAAATGTCTCATGTACCAAAATATATGCTAAGCAAGTAATACCAATGATGTGCTTTTATCCAAGTACTCATCATCCAAACGCATACCATCTATGAGTGTACCAAACATGTACATCAACATGTATCGCTACGTGTACCAAGCAAGTATGCCAACCATGCACCAATACCACAACATGATGAATCCTAATATATGTATGCCAAATCCTCCATAAAACATGTGCCAATCAACTTCTAGTAGGTGCCTCTACCAATGTACCAATCATGCATCAACTATAGATCAAGATATGAATCATCAATGATGTACAACATGATCAACTCACCAACTACATGTCCCACTATGTAGCCCATCCATATGCCAAATGCATGCACCAAGACATCCAACAAATATGTTTCTATGTATACATCACAAGATATATCAATGAAACTTAAATATAAACCAGCCATGTATACCAACAGATCAACCTCAATCATCCATTCACTATAGAAAATACTAAGCATCCAACAATACATGTACTAGTAGTATCCTTCAATAGATCAATGACATCTCTAGCTAGCATCATCATCTTATAACCAAGGTGCCATAACTTCACTGCAATAACCAGCATTGTTCTTCAACAGAAAATGCCTCAATCCACACTCATTGGTTAGTGCCATGCATCCAAGATAGCCTTTCATTATTTTTTATCATCACATTACATAATCCAATATGGAATCATGAAAACCTGCAGCAAACATTGTCAGAACCTGCAAAAAATCATGTCAGACCCTGCAACACAGAGTTATATCATCACATCAAGCTGCAACCCATGTGCATTGCCTTTTTCCCAAGGCTTTATTGCATATACATGACATGCTTCACAACATATCACGTATGTACGCGACCTATTCACGGTCAGCATGTGTATGTACATGATTGTTACCACTGTCACCCGTGTATGCTTTAGTATATGACTTACTTGAGCTTCCCTTAAGGCTTCCATTCTGTTATGGCTGCTCAATCTTATTCACCCACTTCTGAAGGTGTCCCTGCTTCTCAGAACTTGAGCTCTGAGCATCCATCTTTTCAAATATGTATCCCTTCCTTACTTTATTCCTTCTTCTAGCCATGCTATGTGAAGTCCTCATCATGGACTTTCTTCTTGTGTTCCAGCAATCCTCGGAATTGTGGCCAAATCCACTATAGTTGTAGCATCTCATGGTGTTACAGTGAACAACAATGTGTCCTACTTGATCACATCTCCAACACCTTATGGTGTCATAAAATCTTCCATTATATATCCTTTCATAAGCTCTACATTCAAAAGATTTGTGACCATATTCATTACATGAATAACAATGCCCATGAACAAT
>ML798219.1:84605-101888 GCA_009831015.1 Picea engelmannii | reverse complement strand
TGACTTGTTCTTCATTGAAACTAATCCACCAATGGTTGTCTTTCAAATACCTACTCCCATTTCCTTCAAATGTACTCTCATCTCTATTCTCCAAGTAGAATAGTTTTCCTCATCAAGGATTGGAACTTCATCATCCATTTGTGTGTCCATGGATCTCCTCCAAGCTTGTTAAGGATTATAGTGAAGGCTTGCTCTGATACCAATTGTTGGACACACCGACTACACTCAGAGGGAAGGGTGAACAATGTAGGGATATTTTTCCCAAAACTTCCCTCTTACACAAAACTCATTAGTTAGCAATCACCATTAACTCATTACTCATTTCTTTCATTTATACCCAGTTAAATGTAAACACATATCATAAACATGTATCAACAATATATCATCAACAATCCATCACCACAAGGAACATAAAGAACACAAGATGTATGTACAATTTTCTTTTTACTATGGACTACAATCCTTGGGGTTTTTCAACAACAACTGAATATAGTAAAACTCTACAAGAGCACCAGCTCTATAATGCAAGACTCATCTTACACCCTCAGCATCAACTGAGATGAGGCAACAATCCTTAACAGATATCAATCTGTCACAGGTACGCAACATGTCGGTAGTGCAGAGCGCATGTGTACACGCCCTACCAGTAGTACAACCCGCATATGTATGTGGCCAGTCTATACTAAAGCCTTCATATACTTCTGAGCAACTAGGGTTTTTCTTTACTTCAGATACTCATATCCTCTGCAACCTGCAATTACATTCTCTTATGTCTTTCACTGTCCAAACTGACCCACAACCAGTCACAACACATCCAAGCTCTCTAACAACTCACTCATGCTCCTCAACCATACAATATGAATGCTACTCAATCATGTATAAGAAATCAACACACTATAGCAATCATATCAGCACTAAATCATAAGAGTGTTTCTCACTCTATCAACCAACATAATCCACATCACAACAACCATACCAAGAATGTCTTAAGCATTCACCACACAACAAGCAAGAGTATCCATAAAGAAAATAATGTAACCATACCAGAGTTTCTATGGCATATCTAATCCCATAGAATGCAGATATGGAACCTGTTTTAGTCTTCAAGAGCTTTTCATCAGCTCAACCACAAGTCTTCATGACTTCATCCATTGTATGTGCCCTGTCCTCATTCAGCCAGTGTATGTACGCGCCCTGGCTCACTGCAGCCCACGTATACCTTAGAAACTAGGGTTTCTAAACTTCTGAGACTTTTTTCATCATGATATCAAACTTTCTGAAACTTTGATGGGTTCATGAGATCTTCCATACATATTCTCTCTCATAATAGATCTTCAATACATGCTCAAGAGATACACACAAAAATATGCATTACACAAGAGACTATTTCCTCTTATATATACTCTTCATCTTCTAGGTCACTTAACCCACTTCTAGGTCACTTAACCCATTTCTAGGTCACTTAACCTAATTTCATCTTTTTAGGGTTAACCACTTTCCATAATTAGAAAGTTCTCCATTACTTTATCATTTAAATATTCTTTCTTGACTTTGTCACCTCACTTTATCATTTAAATAATCTTTTTGACTTTGTCACTTTACTTTATTATTTAAATAATCCTTCTTGACTTTGTCACTTCAATTTATCATTTAAATAACAATTTTTTCTTTGCAAACTCTTTGAATTATTTGACCTTTTTGGGCTTCAAGCCTTCATATGAGGGTCCTCCAACTTCGTAAGGCCATAACTCTCAAACCATGAGGAGTTATGTGACATTCCACATAGCACAAAAAATGGCATGACAAGAACTATCCATCTAGGATAGTTTCACTAACAAATTCATTGATCTTCATCTCATTATTCCATAACCAAGCATGGGTTCTCCAACCATACTTCAAGAATAACTCAACCATAAAGCGTCTTCCCGTGAGGGATTTCACCATAAGGGGACCACTTTGGATTTCATCAATTTGTGCACCTTATCAACCATGATAATACCATAATCCAACTATGCATCATATATCAAGGAAACCACATCGATCCATCTTCATCATGTATCAATGACAACTCATTGAAACCACATCGATCCATCTTCATCATGTATCAATGACAACTGATTGATCAATCTTCATCTATGCATCATATCAATGACAACTCATTGATCCATATTCATCTATTCATTCTCATCAAGGATAATGCATATTACATCAAGACATTGTTCATCAATTATCAATAAATCACTTGACATCAATCAATCACATCAATCAATCACTTGACATCAATCAGTGACATCAATTAATCAAACCATTGGCATCAATGACACCATGATCCAACAAAATCATACCTTATCCACAAGATATATTAGATGTTTGTCATGAAAGTTTTGAATTGTCTATCATACAGGAGGAAAATTTAGATGATGTTATTATGTTGAAGGATTTATCACCAAAACATAGTGAAATTATTAAGGAAAGCGAAAAGGAATGTCTTGAGAATACCATTGTTAATTATCATAGCTCAAGGGAATCTTTTCATGTGCTCATTTCTAATTCATTTTACTCTTTATATCTCGATCTCTTCTTAGATTTTGGTGTGCATGATATTTTACCCACGGTATCATACTCTTTTCCATCACAATCTAATCTTTTTGATATGTCAATATTCGGTGAAATTAATTTCGAACATAACATTTATGAATTCAGATTTGAAGCTATTTCACTTTCATCACTCGCATGGGAAAAAGATATGCCGCAAGATGATTCTACACAATTTATTTTTTAGAAAGACAATGTATTCATTATGAATATCGAAGATTCCATACTTCATATTATTCATTTATTATATTAAACTCTCATGATTCTACTGCACATTTGGAACCAATTCATCTCATGAAAAGGAATGCTCAAACCAAAAATTTGATTTCTATAATGAATCCTCGTACGATGTGTTTATCAATTGTAGATCTGACTCATCATAGTGATAATTTGGATTATGAGTTTCATGATAGGATTGAAGATTGGCTTCATAATTCATATCTAAAAAATCTTCAGAGTAATGGTAAGGATATACTTACTTCGTTTCTAAATGAAGAACATAAAGGTAAAGATAAGTATGATGTATTTATTTTTATTTCTGAAATACTTCAATCCATCTTACTAATTGGAAAACTCTTTGTCTTTGCAGGATTGGAGTTACTTTAATGGTTACATTGGAAATTCCATTTCACTTAGTTCATGTAGAGTAGAATAGTGTAGAGTAGATTTAGGAATAGGTTAGATTTTATTTTCTTTCTTTCACTTTAACAATTTGAATAAGTGCAACAAGGTGTCACTTTCAGGACGAAGGAAAATCATCATTTAGGGAAGTCTTCTCTTCTTTTCTTTTTCATTACTTATTTCCTTGTTTATCATGTTTAAGTGTTTCCCTTCAAGTCATATCTTTAAATTTGTTATTATTTTTAGCTTTATTGCGGAACATTTTAATATGATCATTATTTCAAAACTATCAAGTAAGGATAATCTGAGTAAACTAATGAAAAAGATCTCAACTTTTGATTATATTCCATTTAACATTACCTTTAAAGGATCGTATCTTAAAATAATTTATCAATACATGCGACTTAACTTTGCAATGTTTATTTCTCTACAATTTTAAAAATTGAAATGTTGTAAAGGAGACGCGTGATAGAAAATTGAAATTGATTTTAGTCTTGAATGGACTTAACTTGTTTTGAAAATGACAAATCATGACAGCACACTCTAATAAAATCATCATTTATTTTTTCATGTACATAATCCGTAATAAAGAAGGCCTTATTAGCTTAACATTTTATGCAGCAAATGACAATTTTGATACTAATTCTTCATCTAAAGAAAATAAATACATTTAAAGGGTTTCGCTACAATCAATTCAATTAATCAATTTGATTAATCAATTTATATTTTATGAATTGATATAGTTATCCCCTTTACGATATAAATTCCTTCTATTTTATGGTACAACAAAAAGATTTCACATTACATTTTCACATAAAATGTGAGTCATATTGATAAGGCATGTTCTGATTTAATTTTGTTCTTTTCATTGTTTAGATTAGATTACTTTTCCTTTCATTTTGTTTTCAGATTTGTTTAATTAAAGATGAATTTCTTAGCTTATTTAATATTCTTTTATTCTGAATATTTGTGGTGTGACAATCATTTGTTTTTGGGTTTTAAAAGATAAAATGTTGATTCTATTATGACTATCAAATTTTAAGATTAATGGATAATGATTTATTAATCCCAAAATAAATGGTACTCTAGTTTAAGTAAGTCATTTGAGCTTTCATCATTCTGAAGTTTTGTGTTTGAAGAAATATTTTGCAAGGTAATTTTCAAGAAGAGAATCACCCTACCCGTGGTGGAACACTTTCCAAGTTTTACCTTCATATTAAAACCTAGCTGCATTGATTACTTTTCCTTTTGAATATTACAAATTAAGTACAAAATGTTATATTTATATAATTTCTGCAATTATGTTTTAATTGGTTCCCTCTTTAGGAACAAATGAGTGAGGTTTCTATTGTTAGTATCTCAAACCTCCTAATGTCGTCCCATACTCATAGGGAGTAAATTTTTCTTCCCCATCCATTAAGTAATCTCTAATGAGATTAACATTAATTATAGTGCAACCTTTTTCATATAAAAAATGACATTTAAGGGGTTCGTTGGAAGATAGGAGGTCTCATTACGAGACGACCTATCATGATCATGGGTATTTACGGTATGACATTACCATCATCTGGTCACCAAGCCAGGGTAATGGCTCTCGATTACATGACTGAGGGAAAGGAGGTCTCATCACGAGCCGACCTTTTCATTTATGTAGATATTTGTGAATGACGTTGTCACTCTCTGATTACCAAGTCAGGATAGCGGCTTCCAACTTATTCTTTATAAAAGTAAATAAAGTAAGTTATAACAAAAGGTTTATAAGCTATGCATATTTAACTAGTATATGGGATAAAATCAACTAAATGGGTTAAAAGATATCTGTGTCGAGGCTATGGATGCTTGTTGGCTACAATGGCTATGCCTATGGTATTAGAGGTAAACTATAAGATAACCTCTTCTAGTCATCATGAATTGTTCCTTAGGGTTTGTTCCGATAAATAATATATATTGTAGGAAGTTTGATCAAGGAGTACTTGTCTTTGCTTTTTGGGTAATAGTTAAAAAGGTTATCTTTTAAAAATCAATTGCAGTTGGTTAAAACTTTAAAAGGTTGACTTGTTAATGTGGTACACATGTTTCAAGACAAACTCTCTTTTTTTCAAAAGCCTTATCTTTTTTCTTCTCATACATGTAAATATTTTATTATCTAGTCAGAGATAACTGCCTCACCCAGTAAGTCGCCATTTGTTGGGCCCCAACAACTTCCCCTATTTTTTTACAAAATTTAAAGGGCGCCCATTAGAATCTTGACAATTACAATGAGCTACAGAATCAACCTTTTCGAATAGTTCCGGACCTTCGGTTTCTTTGAGACAAACTTAAGACATTCACCATAGTATAAGACATTCATTACAAGAGTATATGTCAAAATTTAGAAACGAGCATAGAAATCTTAATTTAAACAAAAACGTTAATTTTTATCAACTGTTTACTTTCGTTTAAATTATGATTATGTGTTCATATTTTGCTCATTAGTAAGTTTGACTATTTTGAATAATGGGTTCAATACTTGATCAAATAATTTCTTGGTTGGTTTCTCATTTTCATAAAATCTTTTGGTGGGTTTAATTAATTAAAAAAAAAATCATTTTGCATCTCATTTAAAAATAAAAAAAGAATTATCTATCATTTGTTTGAATTTGTGGAAACCCAAAATTAATATTTTTCTCCTCTCCATCAACTTGAAGCATCTATAATTTTAAGATCATATTTGAAAAGAAAATATAAACAATTTGTTATTACAACCTATAGTTAGCTTTTAGTTTAAATTCACTTTAATTTTATTGTTCTAGATTTTGTTTTATTCACAATTTTTATATTTATGTTATTAAATTGGCTTTTTTTTGTTTCATGGGTTTCTATTATCAGATATTTGCTACGAATCTGATCATTGCTTGATTTTTTTATCTAAATACGTTCAAGATAATTGATCCAAAAATAATATTGGATCCCTGCAAATAATTTATGAACAACAACCGATAAGTTTTGGAAATGCGTTCAAGAACAGACAAACGATTTTATGGGACTAATTGCAGCCAAACCGTGAGGAGTCGAAAGAAACGGTTGAAAGCCCATCTGTAGAATGGACCCATTTAGCTTACTTGCTAGATTTTTCCCAAACAAATGTGCGATTTGAGAGATATTTGGGTTTCTTTACGAGACAAATTTCAGGCGAAGGAAATTATTAGTGATGCCCATACTATTCATTTATTGCATAAATATATGAGAAAGTTCAGAGCATGGGGGATCGAGAAATTCAGAGGAGGATTTTGATCCTTTCCTTTTTGTATATTATTTATTTTGTAAACATTTTCTTTTTAAATGGAGTAATGGATGGTTGGAATTTTGGGAGAATGAACGAATATTTTCGAAGAAGAATATGAAATTCCATATTGCTTAATGACTTTTGTCCTATGAGTAAAATGGTTTTATTTTCATTATAACATGTTCATATTTTTTGAGTAATTGATTATGCATTGATTTAAATTAGCTTTAGTATGTTTTATCAATACATGGTTAATTGTTATCATTTTTGTATTATTTTTTTCAATCTTTAAGAGTCTATTATCCCAATTATCTTGATCTTGGTGATTGTATTATTTTGATACAAATCTTGTATTATATTGAGTTTATTCATGTAATTCATATTTGTAAAGATATAATTGTTCAATTGTGATTTTTCTTATTGTCGATTAATCTATTATATCTTCACTAAGGATCATGATTTGAAATTTGTTCTTTCTGCATTTTAAATAAGATTTAAATTGTGAGTCAAAGTGATTTTTATCCTGACACTGTCAAAATATTAGAATTATACAACCTTATACTATAGATTTATATTAATAGACAGGTTGTTGGAGCAGTGTTATACATGACAACCAAAAGTTCTCTTTCAATACTAGCGAGTTACTCATCTACGAATTCTTCCTGGACCATATGATGGACTTATTTTTTTTTAACTATATGGGATATAGTTTACTCTTTGGATTTCGTCCTTTTGTAGACTGTGCAATGTTTTCATTGTTTTCTCATGTTATTTATCTATGTGAAATTTTATTTGTATGAACTAGCTTTAGTTTGTTCTGCATATAACCTTTCATGTTATGTTTTACTTTACGTGGTTCATCATATTTTGGTTCTGTTGATATATGTGACTGATCGTCTATCCAAGCATTTTGAGTTTACATCTAATGTTAGGTAGCTGGTAATACCATTTGCTGAGAGTTGGAGTTTCTTTCATTTTCAGTTATTGGACATTTTAAAGTCATGTGAGATAAAATCATTTGTCTTTCTGTTATCATAGACTTGTTCCGAAATATAAAAGAATTCCTTGAGTTTTTTTAGGAAGTATCACTCTTGCTTTTGTCATAGATTTATACTTGACATAGGTTAAGTGGAGATTATACAAATACAGAGAGACAAATCTAGCTTAGTATTGTTGATCAACATAAGGTTAGTTAATTTATCATTCCAAACAACTTGATTTAAATAGACAACTTGAGTTAATGGATCATTCCAAACAACTTGAGTTAAATAGATCAGGGTAGATCATTCCAAACAACTTGAGTTAAATAGACAACCCCAGTCTGAATCTTCCCTTTTAGTTGACGATGTGTCATAAACGTCTGTCAACACAACCATGGGAGGTAAATTTCAAGAATTTTTTCTATGATATATATGATTACTTCTTGGCCCCCTTACGTAAAACCATCTTTGGCCTCTTCCCACATAGGATCTCTCTCGAGGCTCTCAAGGGTTTGAAAGAGATCAAAGATTGGTATATGAAGAAATATTACACATACATCCAAATTTACGGGGCCATAAGAGTTCCTCACTTGTTACCCAAGTATGTGCCCGATAAATTTTTGGCCAGGGAGGTTGCATACCAAAATGAACAGAAAGGGGAGCACTGCCTACCTTTCAAAAAAGAACAAAATATACTCGCATATATTCCCTGTTCATATTTGATCATACTCTATGTGAACAAGAAGGAGGTCAATAAGGAAGTTGAAATGCTTAAGGATATGTGCCTCTGCATCACATAACTGAAATCCCATGACCCCCGAAATGTGGTATATGATCACATGAAGGTTGTTAGGTTGGCACCACAAACCATGCATGAGGCCTAATTTACAGAAGAGGTTTCCAAGGTGCTCTGATTTTTGAGGAAGTAGTGGAAAGACTTACCACCGACGTGGCCATACAAAAATTGAGGAAGGACGAAGAGAAAGACAAAACTATGAGACTAGAACAATTCTGAGCCCCTCTCCACAGAGAGAAATAAAGGCTAAGTGAAGAAGAATAAAGGAAAAAATATAAAGAATTCAAGTTGGCGAGAAAAGACGAAGAGGCCAAGGAGATATACCAACAATTGAAGAAGAAAGAGGCCGAAGAGAAGCAGTTCACACTAGATAAAAGAAATGGTAAATATCCTCCCTCGCAAAAAGATAGCACAAGGAAAAAATAAACAATGAACACAGGTAAACCACCATCGACCACACCAGGAGAAGCCTGGGAGATGATTAAAAAGGATAAGACCGACGACACAGAAGTACGAGACACCAATTTAGCTCGTGTTGATGCTATCATGGATTTAGACTTTGAGGAAAACTTGATCAGTACCTCGATAGAAGAATGCACCTCCTAGATTTAATTCCAGGAAGCTTATTGTTCACTTCAGAGGTGCTTCGGTTTGAAGGAGCAGTGGTTGCAATTGACGATTATTACTACATCCACAAGACACAAGCCATAGAGAAGAGAATGCATAAAATAAAAAGGGGGAAAGTAGAAGTAGGTCAGGATGTACATGAGAGGAGCATCAAATGGAAAGTTGGACCCAATGTAAAGGATAATGCTCTACAAGCAACCTTGAAACTCAGTGCTTTTGAAGGTGTAAAAATTGTATTGGTACATGAGGTCATCGTATCTCTGGACACTAAAAAATCCAGTATTGCAGATCTAGAAATGACCCTAGCGACTATCAAAGAATATACGTCCAGTGTGAACACAAAATAAATCCAACAGGAGAAACAAGCCTATGAGGAGGAGATTAAAGAGTGGCAAAAAGCACATGAGGAAGGTATATAGGCTAAATTCACTGAGTCAATGTCATTGGTCCAAAAGGCCCATGCTAGCCATATACAGTAGCTTAAAACCTCGCAAAATTTGCAGATGATGAATCTCAAAGTAGAGTTGGACGAATTAAGGTCTTTCAATGAAAAGGGTGGAGCCAAAATCCAAAGGGTACAAATGGATAAAGAACTCTTGAGAAGGACTGTAGAAGAACGTCAAAATCAAACAGAGACTCTTGAGATCATGAAAACAAAATCCTTGGAGAAAAATTAAGAACATTGGAGCACGCAGAAAAGGTTGTTCGGCGTGCTCGACAAAACTATGGTGATTCGATATGAATAGACGAAGTTCAACTCGTAGGTGAAAGCTACCCATGAAAAATATCAAAAGACCATGGAAGCTTGCAGAAAAATCATGGAATGGAAAGATTCACTACAAACATTTTTGTCTCCAGAAACCCTTCTGACATATTCAGGTGCGTGAAGAATCTGAGATCGCCAATTTCTAGAGATAGGTATGACAACGATCGCATATGTTCTAAAGACTCGGGAACATGTCACTGCATCCAGTGATGAGGTATGGAGATCGACAAACAACCTTATTTCATTATTCAGAATGGATCCCCTGAAGGATGTCGACAAAGCATCATCATCCTAGATAATGATAGAGGATGTGGACACCAAGAGGAACCTCGCTCAGAAAGATATAAAATAAATCATTGAAATTGATGTGGATTTTATCGAAAAAATATTGATACAACCCTCCAAAATCATCACCCTGACATAAGATGTCATGCAATGTGTTGAGAAGAGCCTCAGGAAAAATATAATCGTTCCCATGGGCAAGAGTGAGGAAGATATGGAAATAACACATTTACTTCGAGTAGATTCCATACTCGAATACCTAAAGAGCTGGAAGGAATTCATGGACGCAAAGAAGAAACCGTCAGGGCTCTCCTAAAGAATTGAATTTGTAACTAAAATTTTGTAGAGGAAGTAATATGATTGTACTCATGTCCAGGTCCGAATCGGGAAAGGGAAAATGGAGTTCACTTCAGTATCCCAATTGTTAGCAATATGAGGAATGTAGCATAGTTCCATATGATTTCTATAAATGAGATGATTGTAAGAGAAAGAGAGCTTTTGGTTCTTTTGAGAAAAGACTGGTATTTTTACTCTTATTTGAATAAAGTACTAAAGACATTTTGGAAGACAATGGATTATATGTGTATGACCATGACTATTCATGTGTATTCATGTATTTTTGTGATTTTTGAATGTTAATCTCTGAATTATTTCCTCGTTAATATTCTATTGCTTAAAATTGTGATTGTTTCCCTACATGAACACAACAACTCGGTGACTTAATTTGTTAATCAATTTATATTGGCTACAAACAACTGCTTGGTCAAATTCTATATTTCTTGTCACATGAATTCATTCTATGCGAGTAATACCATTTCTCACCGTGTTCGTCTTGTGATTGCTCCTAATCATGATAGATTAGCTTAGGATATATTAAACGTACATCTTAGTCCTTTAGTCTTTCATTCTAGTTTTAGGAATATATAGTTAGAATCTTTAGCCTTTAATTCATCTGAGAACCTACAGTTCTTAGATTCATATTTAATTAGTTTGTAGTTAATAAGGTAACCAAGCCATAAATTGGTCAGAAGCACTATCCCAAATGAGAGTGGGTCTAATTGGGACCTACCACCAGGCGATTTTCTTGATCTAATTGAACGGGTCATTCTGACCCGTCAACAGGATCAAAGACTTGGAGAGTGCCCAAATCTGGTGGGCCAACCCATCCATGTCAACACCATGATAGAAACCTTGTCAGCATTCATATTAGTTCCACATCAGTGGAAGCCCACGTGGAGGACACCTCATCTGCAATGTCTACATGAAAGAAGTGGAAAATCGGCTAAGTCCCAAGATGTCGCGTAGGTGGAGAACGTGGTAGAGGACCAGTGATATGGAAATAAGTGTGGTATCCCCACAGACCCACGATAAGAAGTGGAAAATGGTTAAGTATCAAGATATCATGGAGGTGGTGAGCATGGCGGAGAGTCGAGGTATGTGAATAAATGTTGTGGACCCGCGAACCTGCAATAAGATGTCTAAAATTGGTCAAGTATGAAGAATATATTGAATGGAGATATCTCAAAAAAAAAATCAACTAAGTATCAAGAATCAGTCAGACGGATGGGGTCACAAATATAAGATCCGAGAAAGTGTTGTAGACCCATTGCCCATGATAAAATATGAGAAAATGACTATGGAGAATTGATCCAAAGGTCAGGAGGTCACCATGTGTCATATATCCAATGACCAGGAGGTCACCATGTGTCATAGATCAGATGGCTAGAGAGTGAGGGATCTAACGACTAATGATGTATCATAGACCCACGGAGAAAATAATGGAAAAGAATATAATTATAAGTGAAAAGTGAGTGTGGCAGGAACTAGAGGGTACAACTTGGAGACCGTGAAAGTCCGAAATGAAGAAGAGATATGACTTAGATCCATGGTGAATCCATTAAGATAGATCAACGACTGATATCTAATCAAGAAATGATCAGATGCCTGGTGTGCATTGCAATCGCATGACATTCTAGTGAGAATATCAACAGTCAAGTTTAAATATGAAGGAATGATTAGACGATTACTAAGCATTGCTACTATGTTGCATGTGTTAATGAATATTCATTCACTCTTGTCCCACCAATAACTTTTTGCTCAAGACTCACAATTGGACAAGAGAATAGTCATTGGAAAGTTGATTCAGAGGAGAATAACCTAAAATTAATAGAATTGGGAGAATAACTATGTTACTAAGCATAATTAAAATCTTCATAATTGAACAGAAAAAGAACATGTAGCATTAATTGACAAATTTTTATGATATGCATATTTCTAACAAAAATGATGTCTTGCACATTTTGAAAAATTAGGGGTTATAAACATATCAGTTCAAGATAAGAGTGCATATTCAAGAAATGGAGGAAAGAGAGGGAGCCTTCAATCATGATAGATAAACCAAAGGATAAAATATTAGTGTTGGTAATGCAGAGACAAAATAAAATGGAAAAAGGGTAGAGAGGAGAAAGAAACATTAATAGAGACAGTGAGAAGCCTGAGAATATAAGTACAAAGCTACAAAACAGACAATGAGAGGATGATAAGAGAAAAAAATCAGATAAATGATCGAGTGATGCAAAGCCTAAATCAGTTGCAGAGGAAAACAAAGAATGGATCAAACTCAAGACAAGAGGAAGAGGGAAGATATCATGAAAGAATACATAACTATAGAAGAGTTGGTTGTTTGAGAAGTCCTATTAGAACTTATAGACATCACTCACCTCCTTACTCACCAAGAAAATTGTATGCATCTGAAGATCCCATAAGTAGTCCAGACGTGTCTTCTGTTAGGAACCAAATAAGAAGACATGAATTGGACAGTTTGCAAGGAGAGTTCAGGAGGCTTAAGACACCATCCTTTGATGGTGAAATAGAAAGGGAAGATAACGTTGAAGCATGGTTTCTTGGGCTCATGAGGTATTTTCAATTGCATAACTACTCATCAAACCTGGAAGCTAGAATTTCCACCTACCATTTTCATGGGAAGGATACTATGTGGTGGAATCAACTTAAGCAATTTGAGCACATAAATGAGAGTAGGATCACTTGGAAGAAATTCAAGAGGTTTTTTCAGAAAGAGTACCTTTCAAATCACTTCTATGACAAGAAAATGCATGACTTCTTTGAACTCAGTGTTATCACTGAAATATCGTCTGCAACATTGCATGCAAATGGTTACAGAAACACAGTAATGCCAACAACAATTAGTTCACCTACAGCACTGAAATACATTTCAAAAGGAAAAAACTATACAATTGGGAAAAAATTGACATGCGCAAATTCACCAAAGGAAGCGCACGCACAGTGCGTGGGCCAACAAAGCCCTCAGAGCGCACAATGTGCCAAATGCACGACTCTGTACAAGAAAAGTTGTGCACTCCTATGAATGACTCATTTATGGTTCTTGTCTCCCCCCCAACCACTTATGGACCAGCTCCCAACCTGATTTGACCTCCATATCTGAGAAAAATCCGAATGGGGGGCTGGTCAAGGACCAAAGGGTGCCCTAAAAGGCCCCTTGTTCATAACAAGAACCAAATACATTTTTCCTTGAATAAATGCTATAAATAAGAGCCATGGGTGCACTAAGAAATCAAGATCTTCACAGTATTGTTATGTTGCCTCAATTCTCCCTTGAGAATCCTCTTTTCTCCTTGGAGTATTCAAGTATCATTGCAATAGGCCATTCCACTCACCTCTTGAGGGAATAGGCATTGATTGTCTTCACCATTTGTCATTTTTTTTCCATTGTAAGAAGAGATGTCCATTAGGGAACTCAAGAGCCCTCCCAAGAGGAAGAGGGGACTCATAAGTCCTCATTTTTCTCTATTGTGTTTTGCCTACTAATCTATTGATCCATTGGTAGCATTATCTTGGTCATTGGTTGATTGTTTATGGTTCTCAGTTTCTCATGCATTCTAACTTTTATTTCTTAGTTGTTTTATTTTGTTTGTTTGTTTATTACGTGTGTTTGGATTGTTTAACCCACTCACAAACTTATGTCTTGTCTAGCAAGCCCAACTAGGCATGCAAGTGTCATTGCTTTGCTCACCCAAGTGACGAAACAAACACAACAGATTGGCGACTACACTAGGGAGAAGGTATCAAATTCGACCCTATTTGGGCTTAGAGAGAAATTATTTTTAATCAATTTGTCTTGCAGGTACCAAAACCAGCCCAACCTTACCTTTCAAAGGAAAAATTCAGAGTTGGAGGAGGAGAATTTCACTCAAAAAAATCCCCCCCGACATGTATCAGGAAGTGTACAGATTTTCCGTCCCACCGAAATGCACTCAGCGCACTATGTGCACCACAGACTTCTTTGATCTGTGCAGTGTGTGTATTGTGCGCCCTCTGCGCATTGTGCGCCCTCTACACACCTATCAGAATTTTAACCTGTGCACATTTCCATATTTTCAACATTGTAAGGGTTTTTGTGATGATTTGAGGGCCCCTAGCCTTCAAATTCTTGCTTTCATACAATTTGTAATGCACATGCACTCCACTTAGACTCCTTTCCCATATGAAAGTTTAGCTAAACATTGGCACCTAGGGGGTAAAAAGAACCAAATATTCTCCTCTTTTTCTTTGGTTGCCACATGGAAGGCTTGTTTAGTTTGTAAAATTTAAGTTGATATTATTGTTATCACACATAAAAACACTTACATTAGGACCATATATTAACTTTGATCATTGAGTATGCTCTTCTCTCACACCATAGAGCAATCATGAGAATCAGAAAGGTGGTTAAATGGGCATTTCATCTCCCTTAACAAAAATCTTTAGGAGAGGACAAAATCTCCTCTAGGGATCCTCTTAGTTTTTTTGTTTTGAAATTATCTTAAAGTTGTAAGGGCCCATACATGCCCACATGTTTCAAAATTAGGATAGTTTCTTGAAATTGCTTTCTTAGTTTACATCACTAGGGAAGTTTAAAGATCAGAGTAACGGGCTCATACATGCCCACACACTTGCAACCTAGGATAGTTTTTCAAAGATTTCTTAGTTTAAACCACATTTAGGGAGTTTAAAAGGATTTGTAAGGACCCATATGTCTGCATGCTAGTTCTTTAGGTCTTTTAAAATTCCACAAGGTTGTACCAGTGACACTTAGTAAGCTAGGTAACAAAGATTTGTAATGACCACAGGAATTCCACATGTTGCAATCTCACACCTAACTTATTAAAAACTTGGCAAACTTTCTTCACTTGCTCACACACAAAGTCACTCCTCACTCACATAATTTCCATTTTGAATTGTGGAGGTTGAAGTAGGTTTTCTCCAAAGGAATTCTGAAACATCCTACTACTTCCTTGGAAAGTATCCACACCCACTTAATTCAAACGAGATTGGTTCACACCCCAATCTCTCAGCCCACCACATCTAAAAAAATTCTAAAAAATCACTAAGTTTTCCTCCACAGGAGGTGCCAAAAGAAATTTTTAGTCTAGTTAGGATCTCAGGGGTAGGAATCCAAATAACCCCCCGTTATATGGTTCTAACATTTTCAAACATTAGAAGTTGAAAAATAGGGAACTTTCAAATCCTCCAAGTCAAGTGTTCCTACACCACAAGGCAGGGAGATACCCATGAAGGGTTGAAGGCCGAGGTCTGGTTTTTCTATGTGTCCCCCCTTGTGTCACCCAACTCTTGGAAGGGATCCAACCCATGACCCATTTCTTAGGCTAAAAATATAAATGTCGCACTTTGACCGAGGTACCTAGTGACCAACATTTAGGACATCTACCCAGGTGGCGATTATGGGCTGCAATTGCACCTTGATCAGATTTTGTGTGGCTATTGGGAAATATCGTCAGTTATTTCAGGATATGCACCCTCTACCCCTCATTATAACTGATTATTTCATCCTTCACTATTTCCTCTTCTAGTGGCTTCAGACCCCACTATTGAGTGATTTTCAAAGGTCTAGTGATATTTCAGAGAAAGGACAATACGTCTTTTAGGACACGTGCATTTCCTTTTATTTGCTCCCCCACACGGACAAAACCCACCTACCCACATGTTTGTTTATTTACAGTTGATTTATGTATTATTTGATTACATGCAATTGTGAGTTGTACTATCTTGTGAAGGTACAAATTATACAAAGCTCTGGTTCAATCATTTTCTCTTATCACCACTTTTGTTGGTCGGACATCATAGGGGACCCACGAAATCCCCGTCGTTGCATACGCTTGCAAAATCTCCCTCCTATTCTAGGAGGTGTGTCCCTCGTATTTCCAACTCACTAACTCAACCATATCACACCCCTATGAGTGCTACTATTTTGGGATCATCTTCACTTGGTTCCACTTTGCTTGGGTCCAATTCACAAGGCCATCCATCCACAAATTCTCCTTCACAAGGAGGCAGGGGGAAAACTTATTCTCAAGGGAGAAGTACAACCCCACCAAATCCCTCTCAAGGCTCAGGTCCACTACCTACTCACACAATGGCTGGAACTGATCCTCCACCAAATCCCCCTATCCCATACTTGGCATTTCTCAACATTTTTGATTTGACTAAACTCGCGAAAGATCCCATTTTACATGACCTCACATGGCCCAATATGCCTACCAAACTAGCTTCAGATATTCTAAAATTTAAAGGAAACCCGGGGGAAGGTCCTGCCAACCATGTTATAACCTTCCACTTATGGTGCTCTTCAAATAGCACCATGAATGATTCCATCCGCTTAAGGTTATGTCAAGGAACACTCGCTGGTCCATAAGCTAAATGGTATGTGGACGAGAAATTAGGGTCCCATGTGACTTTTGAATCATTGGCTAACATTGTTTTAGCCTTTTTTCAACTACCAGCTCGTCACGATACTGGCTTAGAACTGCTCTCCGAGTGCAAACAAACCTCAACTATGCATATCGTTGACCACATCCATGAATGGCGTCGACAACGTAATTTATGTAAAGAAGAAACCACCAAAGAACAACGCCTTGATTGGTTTCTTAAATCACTCGTCTCTATACTTGCCAAAGATGTAGCATCCACTTTCCCTCAGTCAGAAGAGGAAGCCATTGGCAAGGCCCAATAGTTTGAACTTATCTATGCTCAATCAGGTTACTTATACACAGTATTACCTGATGCACCCATACCCATACCATTTGGCTAGGACAAACCTAGGATTTCCCACGTTGTGGATGGGTTGATTGGTACCACGACACACCACAACTCTTACAACCAACCACAACCTATTGGATTACTGAGAGGGGGGGTGAATCAGTAATAGCGTAATTATAATCCTTTTTCTTCAAATGTTATATCAATGTAGAATTATTATCCAATAATGAGCAGTAAGAAATAAACAATCACACACATACACAGTACACTAGTGTTT
>ML798219.1:25968-60007 GCA_009831015.1 Picea engelmannii | reverse complement strand
GAAGGACCTGGCAATTTCTCTGGTGGACGTAGCCCACACTGGGTGAACCACGTAAATTTGTGTCTCTCTTGTATTGTGTGTCTTCTGTGTTTTGTTTCTGCATTTGTTTTATTTTATTGCTCTGTGGTCCTGTTTTTCTAACACCATATACATGTTCACATTCCTCGAGTCATCATCTGAACTTGGCCCTAAAGGAGTATTTTTATCACGTGACATCTAGGTACGCATTTTCATGTTCAAAATTATTAGATAAATGCTATATGTTCTTTATCATTAGATATTGTTCACGTCGGGTATTTGTTTTTCATGTGTGCATATACCTAGTCCTCAAAACAACGCAACCCCTTCAAGTATATATTCAACATTGGCATGTAATTATTCCCTCTGTAAATCAATTGCATCTACCAGTCACACCCTCTGATGTTTACCTTTAGGGTCCTTACATCCGGTTCTGCAGTACCTCCACCTCTGTTGCATTTTGGTACTGTCACCCGGTAGCACTCTTCCCCACATGAGTTGTCCCATTCATATTTCCCCCTGGTAACTTGACACTCATGTCGATTTCACCCCCAGGGATGGGAGTCCCGATAGTCTTATGCACTTCTGAGAATGAGATACATACTTCTTCTCCTCATACTGCTCGTTTTCCCAATGGACTCCCAGGTCATATCATTTCGGTTCTATTGACTGCACCTTCACAATGTCATTTTCCCTCCATCTCATCCACCATCAATTTTCCCATCTGTAGATTTTCCTCCATTCATTTACCTCATACAGAAACCCACCCATGGGGCCCCCGCCCTCCACCAGTTCTCTTTCGTAACTTGTGCCTTCACAGGACAAACCATCGTTCACTAGGGAACCCATTTCTGTATCTATATACTCAACCCAAATTATTCTTTTTTTATTTGGTAATTGTAAAAATCCTTTGTTTCCAGCATTTACTTAGCTTTTTGTCATCACCTTTTTATGATCGTATTTTCCCGGCACAACAACCCATATCTCCCTTGGTTGGGGAATCCACTCTTTTTTCATTCCAACATCATTCACGAACCCCGAGTATCCCAAGTCCATGTACCCCTGATCTCTGCGTTTGTCCACTTTGTTAGCCTCTGACACAGTTTAACCCCATATCTAGTCATCCCTCTGACACTAGATACAGTTTTACAATTGTTGCCAATCATCCTTCACAATCCCCCAACCAAGGGCAGTCTTGAGTCTCACCGCATCTTGACTTCGTTCATGTTACCTATCAGTACCTGATCTCATCTCAGTGGATTTCACAAAGCCCTTTGCTTCTTGGAGTCGTGTCTCCCTTTCTATCGACATCAACACAGTTTCCATAAGGGCGACAATATCTTGACTCTCATTACCTTTACAATGAGGAGTCTCGGATGACACGAAGAGAACCATGATTTCTCTCTAAATCCGTTGACCCCCACAACATTCGACTTCAACAAACTCTCATGTTACAGTGGGTCTTACTATGTGACTATTGCATTTGTTTCATTCCAGCCGAAGACCTCTGAATTCGTTAGAACATCAATGCCTACAAGTCATCGACACTTCTTACAGGTGTCTTTTCCTCACTTCAGAGTATGTTCACCATTAAGAACTGTTATCTGTCATTATCAACCGCCCATGAGGGTGCTGCATTTATCTACACCAACATACATCTTCAGTTACCATCTCACATTTTGGTTACATGACACGAGCATGGGGCATGCCTGCCTCGTTTGTACATAGATTTTATTTTTTCTTTTGAGAGAAAGGTTTGGGTCCCACATTTTCCCCTCTCCCTCCGACGAATTGCTCTTGCAGTTCCTCTCAGCACTCTTCATTACAATGGCACTCTCAGTAGAAGAAACTTTGATGTATTTAAGCTATATGTGTGCTCCTAACCTCACACATCAAGGGGCATCTATTATCACTGAAATATCGTCCGCAACATTGCATGCAAATGGTTACAAAAACACAGCAATGCCAACAACAATTAGTTCACCTGCAACATTGAAATACATTTCAAAAGGAAAAAACTATACAATTGGGAAAAAATTGACATGTGCAAATTCACCAAAGGAAGCCTGTGCACAATGCACGGGCCAACAAATCCCTCAAAGTGCACAATGCGTGACTGTGTATGATAAAATACACGCAATCCTATGAATGACGCATTTATGGTTCTTGTCGGCCCCCCAACATAAGTGATATGTCATGATATGTGTGGAAGGGTCTTCTCCTGGCTTACCATAAAATTTTGGTATATCAGATGGAAGCTTCGCAGAAATAAAGGACCATGAAGGGTTGTAGGCAATAGGGTCATTTGTCAATTGTGACAAATCAGAAAATTCTAACGTCATGATGAAGGGAAACGACGTGTGAGAAAATGAATACTGGGAGGGAGGTGACGCATTTGTTGTCCCAGTTGAGCCTTGTGGTCCCCCCTACGTTCGTGTTACCAGAGGGTTGAGGTATTCCTGAATAGTGAGTGCCCCTAGGTATGGTGGCATTTCCAAGAGCATGACTTCTCCCAAGACTAGACGTGTGAGGGGGTTTCCCAAAGCTAGTCCCAAGGAGAAATCCCCTAGAGTTGGATGTGTTAATAAAGGGAAAGCCTCCCCATGGTGAAAATATTCCCCCAAGGGATGTTCCCCTGGGGAAAGGTGTGCTAACCCATGTAAATTTGAACCTTCGGACATACTACTGCCCCCAGCATGACTAGGGACAACCCCAAAACCACTAGGAATATTTCATCCAAAAGGTACACTTGCACCTGATGATGTCGAGCCACTCAAAGCAATGACAGAGGTGGAAGTATTTCCACCTCACATGCTGACACCAAGGCTTGGTCCCCCCACCAGAAAAGGATTCAAAAGTGGGCATCATGATGGAAGGGGTGGGCATAGGAATGCTAGGTATACTAATGGATGGAAAGGAAGGTATGGTCGGTGTCCCCCAAATAGATGGAACTGTAGAAAAATGGATGTATGGTGTAGTTCCAATGGAGCTAAGGGATGGTAATGTGGACATCATTGGGATGCCCATGGTCCTACTTTAGGATGGGATTGATGGCTCAACCACACTAGATGAAAAACTTGGTCATGACATGGCGGGAGTGTAAATTCTAACCTTGTACAATATCTACTACAAACTGATATTCAGAAAAGAACAGAAAATATACAATGGCAAATACAAACATTACACAGAGATTTTTCACCTGGAAACCCAAACCAGGAAAACCAGCATATATTATATTCATACATTGTGTTACATTGTTTACTATACAATATACATATAGGAGCCAGCGGCATCCAAAACCCTAACCCAATGACCTGGATTAGTCCAAAACCCTAATTCCTTAACCGGAAATAGAAAACCATCGACAAAAAACCATGTGCCAAAAAACCCACCTAAATATCATGTGGTCCCGGAAATATGTCGTCCCGGAAATATGTCGTCCCAGTAATATGTCATCCCGGAAATATGTCGTCCCAGTGCGAAAAAAATTATAACACATAACACATAATATGTCGTCCTGGAAATATGTCGTCCCGGTGCAAAAAAATTACTACTCGTGCAAAGAATATAACACATAACCAACAGGGAGGACCACTAAACAAAAAAAAAAGGTGCACTAAAAATTTCCCTTACCTGGACCAATAGGGGTGCTTCGAGATCAATCAAAGGAGGGTTAAATTTTGGTGGAGGATGTTCTTCGACCACTTCTACTTCAACCAAACCAGTCTCATCAAACCAAAGATAAGGCCCTTCAAATTATTTGTCACTTATCTCGTGCCGCTTGAGAGGTGGTTGCACCTCCATGATTGGATCTAGTCCTCATAATTGACAGGACCAACACGGTGATTCAACCACTGTGAAAATAATAGGTGTAAATGAAACATAATTCAACCTAAGGCCAATCTAGACTCGAAATCAAAGAGCACGCCCCTATCAAATCTAGGCCAACAACAAGCAAACCAATGGCTCAGGGGGGCTTCCGAAAACCAACCCTTTGTGGGAGATGAAGTCCCCACAATATTATCTAGTGAAAGTATGAGGAGCAGTTACGATGATTTCGCGAAACAGCCCTGACTAGCGCAAGCACAATTTATTAAGGAGGGCACCCTCCCGGGGAACTGAGACCATGAATGAACGTATGCCCTAGGTACTATAGGCACGTCCCACTTGTCACCTATGTGTCTACATATGAATGGTCACTAAGGCTACCACCTCACAATCAATGGCCAGACAAAAAGTCATAGGTTTGACCGCACGTAAGGGTAGGGCGAATAATCCTGAAGCTTTGCAAGCATTACCTAACACAGAGGCGTGGCACCAATGAAACCCTCATATGTAGAAATGGAAGCGATACCGCAAACACCAAAACAAGAAGAGAGGGGTAAAATCCCTACTTTCCTCGATGTGACCTCATGATTAACTCATGTGTTAGAGTAGGCTCTCGACACACTGGTTGCAAGAATAGATTTATCACTCTTTAATGACTCTAGATTTCGTTTTAGTGACCTTGGAGAGTTTGCTCTCCAATCTTATTCCGTGACCCTAAACTTATATAGTTTTGGTTTGCTATGAAAGAAAAATGTCTAATTGATTTTAGATTATGCAATTCGTTTTAGTGGATGTTGCTTAAGTCAAAGGGAAACAAATGAAACTTTCGTGATGTTTTACTCTTGACCCAACCAAGCAATGCAAAGATGCCAACGCAATTCATTCAATTCAATGAATTCTAGCTACGGCAAGAAAAGAGAACCTTTTCTTTGTATTTTTTAAAACACAATCTCACGCACCAAGCAACCATGCAACCAGTTCAGATTCAAAATTCCCTTAAGGATTCCATCTAAACAATGAACGAATGCACTCTTTATGCTAATGCTTCAAAAGCTCATAAGCATGCAAATAAAAAAAAATTCCAATAAAATGCAAAAGTTTCTTGATCTAATGAAGAACACAAATGGAAATGGAAAAACCAACAAAGCAGCAAGCAAAGGGTAGTAGAAAATTGGTAGTGACATTGGTCAACCCACTCCAATGTCGCTACAAATATCTCACCCAAAACTCACCTAAAATGCTAGATCTAGCAATGGATAATGATCACAAAAAGGGAAATCCATATGCAATCAAATCAAACACTACCAGATCTATTCATATATATTGGGTTCACTGCCCAACCTAACAGGACCACCACACAGTAAAACAAGCCTAATCAAGCAATCCAAAACAAACCACACAATCATATTCCAAACAACAAATGAAAGAAAATCATGTGACATCGGGACTCAAACAAAGGTAAGACACTCATAGAACAGATCAACAGAGACCTTGTGGACCAGAAAAACCAGATCTAGTCTCATAAGTTTGTAGCCTTTGAAATTTTCTCAATTTACAGGGATCGTCGCGGGATACATGCAACACAACCCCTAAATATCGTCGCATGACTCTTATACTAAAACCTGCAATGACTGCAAATAAATTCCTTTTTTGGAAAGATGGATATGCTTTAGATCTTTCTCAGATCTATCAGATTTGAAAGATCTAACCTCTGAAGGAGTAACAGGAAGACAAAAGATGCAATTACAAACAAAAAAAAATAGAGGTAAATTTGGCAAGGGATTCTAGAGAAGAATCAATATTCTTCCCCAGCGGAGTTGCCAATTTTGTTATTGGATAAATCTCACCAGTATGGTAAGTATATATCCCTATGATTTTCATATTGATCCTAGACAGACAGTGGGGCTAGAATTCTATGGGTTTCCTAGACTCAAGCAAATGGATTCACAATTAATCTAAGAACTGGTAGAGATAACATACCCTTCACTATAAGTTGTCCTTCGTATATCTTGGTTGATGTAGATCTAAAGTTCCAGCTCCAGCCTCCACAACTTGCTTCCTGGACACAAAATAAAAACAATGCCTTTCTACCTCTCTACTTGGCATTAGAATCCTAGATCTAATTTGAATCTAACCTGATCTGAAATGAAATAAACCAATCCAAACATTTGTAACGGAAATACAAACATATTCAAGGGGGAAACAAATGATCTATTCATTAATATGAAATAATTACATCAAATCCATACCTTAGTGATGATACATCCTCTTTGGCTCCTTGCTCCTTGTTCTTCCTCAGCTTCTTGATCAAACTAGCCAATCTGATTCTGGTTGTTGTGAACAGGAAAAGCACCTCTGGAATTAAAGAACATAACTTTGCAAATGATTCTTCCTCCCTCTTACTCAAGACTTTCCCTCTTTATATAGATCCTTGGAAGAGGCTTGGGAGAGCTTCTAGATCTTCTAGAACCCAACAAAAACTCAAATGATGTGAATTCCTAGGCTCAAGCCACGAAGATAAAACTCACCCATCGCTTAGCTCTTTGTAACTCATCAAATCTAGAAGGTTACACAAATTGTGGCTTGTTGTACTACACATGTCATGTGACGATCGGTGCACATTGTATCCTATGAGTCTCGTGACAACCCTCAAAAAGGTCCCAAATCTCAATTAAGAAATGTGCCTTGGCTATCAACTTCTTCTCAATTCCCTTCTGGCCTATGGGGTGGAAATTAAGGCTATAACACTCTTTCATGATAAAATGAGAGCTTAAATAATCTCATCATACTAATTCCTAAACTAATTTTGTTACGGACATCTTATCACATAATCATGTGAGTATGACAAGTGTCCATGTACAATAAATGAAGATTCTAACAATTTCCTATTTTATTGAATCTAAGAAATTACTCTTTTCTAGACGTAGTATCTACTCTAACAATATTCATTCTAGAAAATTCAAAGTACAATAAAAAAAATTAGACTAAGTACTTTTAGGATCATAATATCTAACAATGAATTGATAGCGCATTATGGGGATATTAAGAGCAATACATTATTTAGTCAATTGATAAATCTCTGACAAAGAGGTCCAATTACAGAGTACATTCAACAATTCCAAAAACTAAGTTTCGGGGTAAAAAACATTCCATAGGATAGTTTGTTAGATCTCTTTATGGGCACTTTAAAGGAGAGAATTCAACATGAGGTGCGTCTCTTTGAACCTAAATCCCTAGAGCATGTTTTCAGTGTGGAAAGAAAAGTTGAAAGTAAAAATATGGTTATTAGAAGAGTGGCTACCAACAACTATAGAGAGCACCTTTCTCCCTCTCATAACCTCACTCAACCTATGAGGTTGACACCTCGGCAAATGGATGAAAGAAGAGAAAAGGGAATATGTTTCAATTGTGACAACAAGTACAGTAAGGGGCATAAATGTGGTGATAAGAAATTATTCTACATAGACTATGAACAGGAAGAAGATCAAGAATTAGAACCATCAAAAGATCTAGAACTATAAGAGACTATTCCAACCATATCTTCTCATGCATTGGTTGGCATCAATACTCCACAAACCCTCTAGATCGAACGATATATCAAAAATAAAAAGGGAACAATGTTGATTGATTATGGTAGTACTAATAACTTTATTAATTGCAAATTAGCAAAACTTCTCAATTGCTTTGTATTTCCAGCACCAAAGTTTCAAGTAATGATTGCAAATGGAGGTATCATAAATTGTTCAAGGAAGTGCCATAGTATTAAGCTCAGTGTGGGGGAGTATTTATTGGATAGCCCATGATTACAATCCAAATGGGTGGTGTTGATGTTGTATTAGGGATCCAATGGTCACAATAACTGGGAACATTGGCTCTTAATTTTCAATAACGTTTCATGAGATTTTCCTCAAAAGGCAAGGAAATTGAACTCGGAGGTATCCAAGGATCCCTCTTAAGTGATGAACTCTAACAACGTGACAAATTACTCAAAAGGGGACACCATGTTGTAATTGCACAATTGTACTCACTAGATGTTCAAACATCTAGACCCAAAAAGTTATTGACAATCATTCCAAGGTATTTGAAGAGATTCCTAAGGGTCTTCCACCTACTCGAGATCATGACCATGCTATTCATTTTCAACTAGGAAGTGTACCACCTAACATTACGCCTTACAGGTACCCATATGCACAAAAGAGTGAGATTAAGTGTATGATTCAAGACATGTTAGAGATTGGCATCATTGAACCTAGCCAAAGTGATTTCTCTTCACCAATGGTGATGATTGCAAAAAGGGATGGTTCATGGCATATGTGTATAGATTATAGACAGCTCAACAAAATGACCATTAAAGACAGTTTTCATGTTCTTGTCATTTATGAATTATTATATGAATTGAAAGGAGCAATTTTTTTTACTAAGTTGGATCTCCAGTCTACATATCATTAATTCATAATGAGGTAAGAAAACATTCCCAAAACAACCTTTAGAACACATGAAGGTGATAATGAGTTTTTGTGATGCCATTTGGCCTTAATAATGCACGTTCAACATTTCAAAGTTTGATGAATTCTATTTCCAAACCCTTACTCAAAAAAAAATTGTTAGTATTTTTTGATGATATGCTAATCTACAACAAATCTCGGGAAGAGCATGTGCAACATGTTGACATGGTGTTAAAACTATTGGAAGAGAAACAACTATATGAAAATCCTTCCAAGTGTTCCTTTGGGTTTCAAGAAGTGGAATATTTGGGTCATATTTTATCTCATGAAGGTGTCAAAGTGGACGTTAACATTTTGGCCATATCTTTTTGTCCTTGTATTTTCCTGTACATGGAATGCAATCATTTGGACAAGCACAAAATGGTATTTACTCAACACCCAATTTTTTTAGCGATTGCTTCGCCTCTTTGAAATGGTCAAGGAGAATATTATTACGTGGAAGAACCTTATCTTTGAATAACCTGCGATCAGTGGGAAATAGAAATTTACATTGTCGACAAGTATGTATGAAACCCTTTTTATTGTTGATTGTATGACAAGATTCATTAAAATATAGGGGACTTGATGGTTAGTTACCTCAATAGTTCCAAGAAACATGCATCTGACATACCATACATTGCTTTCAAGTTCTATAGTAACATTGTTGTCCTTAGTTGGGTAGCCTTTGACCCGTGTCCAGAGAGAGGCATGGTGTTATACCACAAATTGCCACAAAAAATTGCATTTGTGAGATGGCCTAGTCCATTACCTAGCTTGCAAACCTAAATCCCATTCTCCTTCATCATAATCATATAAAAAACAACACTTTTTTTGCCATACACTATTCACCCATGTGAAAATCGTGTATATACGCTATTTTCCAGTGTGCAAACCATGTATATCCTTAATTTTGTGAACAAATAAAAATATTCCACATGTTTCGAGCAGGTTTTTCGGTTTGGCATGTTCCCAAACTTTCATTGGCCCATACACAACGAAATATAACCATATCAACCTATTTAGGATGGTATATAAGCACCTATGGGGGTATGGATGATGAGAGACAACCTTGGTGCAAGATTATGCTGACGATTTGCAAGCTTCCTTATTTCCCTAAACCTCTGAGTAGCATCCTCTAATCTGGAAACTTGTTTTCCAACATTCTTTCCTCTCTCATATATGATTGTAGGGTGTGTTCCTATCCCTTATGAGTCATTCGAGGAAGAACCACTTTGTTGAGTTGATGCTTGAATGGTCCAGTGGAGGAACCTAAGCATTTGGCTTTGAGGCAGTGTCGATGGTTAGAGTCAGGTTGTAACTACCTACTTATATTGTTTTCAATAAAAGAGTTATATTTCCCTCCATATATGTGTAATTTTGTTCAATCTATTTATATATGTTAATTTGCTTTACATATTTGAATTTACACAATTACATGTATAACTTGATTTCATAACTACTTTGTTGCAGTATAGACTTGATCTCCTTTTGTAGGTTAGTACGGGTAGATATCAGGAGAAATTCAAAGGTAGAGAGTGAGTAACGTCATCAAACGTTTGGATACAAAGTGTGACCTCTATTGTTCTCTCTTCCAAGCAATTATTTTATTTTAAGTTTGTGTGTGAGGGTAGGTTATTCCTTTTAAATACGGTTAGGCTCTGTTGTGACATGAACCCAAGGTCACAGGGTAGAAATCTCATAATATAATCGGCAACCATACTGGGGATCTTTTCTCCTAGTTTGGGTCGGTCTTAGGGTTCTTGTGTTGTCTTGAATTCTGTAATTTTCTTGTTTTCTGGACTTTCTTTCAAAGCATTTTCCATCTCAAAAACTTTTCCCAAGTGTCTAGAATCTTCCATTTAGGGTTGCAATCTCTTTCCTTGAGTATTGTTAAGCCATGTGCGCTTTGTCTCTGCTTGAATCACATATATACATTATTTTCCTTAGGTTGAATAGCGTATGTACACTATTCATTGTGTACACAGTCGCGTATTTATTTAAGAACTTGGTTTTTGGGCCTTTCTCTCAATTTTGGGAAGATCTAAGTGTAAATATTTAGACCCCAACCCAGTTTCAGTCTCGCTTATTTTTCCAGCCAATGTTTAATGCCCAAACCCAGTTTTATATCAGCAAATAAAAACTCAATAGAAAATTAATTTCAGAACTAAAACATGAGGATTTTGAACTTCGTTTATAACGCAGAAATAAAATATCAGCAGCATATAAAACTCGAAAAATTATTGACACAGATATTTTCGGTCTAACATCGACCCTGGAAAAACCCACAAGGGGAAAACCAGTGAGAGAGGACCTTTTATTATTTATGGGCTTCTGAGAAATTATTTTACATCATATTCATCTTCAGAAATTTTACAAACTTATCTGTACAATCCTTTAGCTTGCTCCTCGATTTCTGAACCAAAAATCTGTACCACTTTACGGCTATCACAGCATTAAATGTTGTACGTACTATCCTTGTTTTGTGTGCCAAATCTCTGTTACAGCTGTATGGAAAACCTAGCTGTGCAAATGTCTTGAAAACTGTTCCCAACAGACTATACAGACTTTCCTCACTTAGAAAATTGTGTCCAACACTCTTCTTGATTTATATGCCTAAAATAGTTGTACGATAGTCTTGGAATGCATGCCAATATTTCCAAAAATTTGTGTTGTTGTTCTCCTCGAAAACTGTGCACAATAAATGTTGTACGTCCCCTCAAATCAGTACTGTACAGACTGTTCTTTATTGTTGTATGTTGTCTTGTAATATATGCATGCTAGTTTCCTTGGGATGTGTGCCTCTTCTATAAATTTTGCCTCTTCTCAAAAGATCGACCTATCTCCTTCTCTTTCTCTCCAAAAATTGAATGAACAACCTCTCAATGGTGCGCCCTCTAACCCTAATCGACCTCATGCTTGGTAGGTGAGGAGTTTCACATCCAACAGTTGAGATTGGATTAGATGGGTGGTTGAGATTGAGTGTCTCTTCACTCACCTCCTCACTAAAGTCATAAAGTCACCTTTTAATTTTCATCTCACAAATTAAATGACTAGGGCCCACATTAGGCACTTTCTCACCCCTCAGGCGCCTAGGGATGAGAAACACTTGCCTAGGTACTTTATTTTAATTAAAAATTTAACACTCCCTCTTACCGAGGAAAGTGTTACTCACCACTCCAAGCTTGTCCCTAAAAAACACAAACTTGCCTCTACTCAATGCCTTGGTGAGTATGTTTGCAACCTGCTCCTCTATAGATATGTATTGTATCTCCATAGCTCCTCTCTGAACATAGTCACGGATGAAGTGATAACGAATCTTGATATGCTTAGACCGGTCATGAAAAAATGGATTCTCCAAGAGTTTAATGCAACTCTGATTATCACAGTAAATCACGATAGGCCTCAACTACACACAGAACAATCCCACCAGCAACGTGTGAAGCCAAAGGGCCTCACAACTAGCCTGATTGGCTACCATATACTCGGCCTCTGCAGAACTCAAAGCCACTGACTTTTGCTTCCGACTGAACCAAGACACAACTACTGAGCCCAATTCGAAACAACACCCTGAATTACTCATCCTGACACTGACACATCCTGCCCAATCTGAATCTGTATAGCTAACCAAATGAACTCCATCTCCTCTCTGATAGTCTAGACCATAATCTATCATACCACAAAGATACCTGAGCACATGTTTTGTTGCCACCCAATGCACTCTCCTAGGCTCCACCATGAACTGACTGAGAGTGTTGACAACAAAACAAATATCTGGCCTGGTATTGACCAAATACGTCAATAACCTGATCAAGTGACAATACAAAGTGGAATCTACCAATAGTGACTCAGAAGCATGAAGCTTCTTCCAGTTGGTAATCATGGGAGTGGTCATGGGCCTACAATCCTCCATCTGAAATATGCTCAGAATGTCCCACGCATACTTCCCCTATCCCTGAAAGATGTGTCCAGGCTCCCGCCAAACCTCCAATCCCAAAAAGTAATGCATCAGTCTGATATCAGTCATCTCGAACTCTGAAGCAAGGCTCTCCTTGCAGTTGTTTATGAGTCTCTTTGCCCCTGTAATGAAAATATCATCCACATATATTAAAAGAATGAGAGGATTCTCTCCAACCACAATGAAGTATAGGTTGGGATCCGCCTCACTCTTCTCAAAACCCAACTATTGCAAGCATCTATCCTCGAATACCAAGCTTTGGGAGCTTGTTTCAACCCATACAATGCCTTCTTCAGTCTACACACATCATACTCTCTTCCATGCACCTCAAATACCAATAGTTGCTCAATGTATACCTCCTCCTCAATAAGACCATTCAAAAATGTGGTCTTCATATCCATTTGGTGGATCTTCCAACCCATCTCTGTTGCAATGGACATGACTGCCCTGATCGAAGTGTATCTAGCAACTAGCGTAAAGGTCTCATCATAGTCGACTCCCTCAACCTGTGAAAACCCCCGAGCCACAAAGAGAGATTTGTACTTCTCAATGCTACCATCTGTAGCATGCTTGAGCTTATAGAGCCACCTGGAAGCCACCACTAACTTCCCCTCAGGTCTAGGAACAACTTCCCAGACATTGCTCTTCATGATGGAATTGTACTCTTCCATCATGGCATCTCTCCACACTTGTCTACCAATAGCCTCCTCAAAAATGGAAGGCTCGAACTCTCGAATACTGCTCACCATAGCGATGTAGCTGCAAAACCTCTTGGGAGGTTTACTCTCCCTCACTGCCTATCCGGGATTCCCCACTAAACCCTGTGCCTGCCTCAAAGTGTCTTGAAGCCACTTGGACTTCCTCCTCTCTGAAGTACTGTCTTGTGGAGGGGACTCTCCCTGCTCAACCCCATCTCCTGAAGATAGTGATCCTGAAGTATACTCTGGAGTACTCGATCTTGAAGCCTATGGACTAGTAGCCTGTGAACCTGAAACCTGTGGCCCTGTCATCTGTGAACCTGTCATCCCCGAAACTGGTGGCCCCAAAATCTATGTCACTGTAGTCTGCTACGAACTCGCCTGAATCTATGGTGAAGACTTCTCACCCTTATCTATCCCTCTAGACTTCCTAAAGGCTTTGTCCTCCTCAAATCTGACATCCCTCCTCAAGACATTCTTCCTCAAAGAAGGAAAGTAAATACGGAAAGCCTTTGAAGTCTCACTATACCCAACAAAGATCCCTCTCGATGTCGTGGGCTCCATCTTTGTCATGTTCTTAGAAGGGACATGTGAATATGTGATGCACCCAAAAATATGAAGGTGCCCCACCTCAGGCTTCTTCCCAAAAAATCCTCCTCAGGATTCATGCTCCCCACAGCCTTGTGGGGACTCCTGTTATGTAGATAAACTGCAGTGTAGCATGCCTCATCCCATAGAAATAGTAAAAGCCCCTGATAATGTAGAATGGCTCTCGCAGCCCCAACAATGGCCCTGTTCTTTCTCTCTGCAACCCCATTATGTTGCGGGTTGTAAGGAATAGTCAACTCTCTCTTGATGCCCTCTCCTACATAGAATTCCATGAACTTCTTGGAGGTATACTCACCCCCATTGTCCAATCTCAGGACTCTGATTTTCTTCCCTGTCTAGTTCTCCACAAGATCTTTGAACTCTTGAAACCGACTGAAGACCTGTCCTTTGGTCATCATGAAGAAAATCCAAAACTTCCATAAGAAGTCATCAATGAATGCAACATAGTATAGAAAACCAATCAACGATGCTGAAGACATCGGGCCACATACATCTGAATGTATAAGACCAAGAATCCCTGATGCTCTATTGTCACTGCTTGGAAAAGCAGTCTTGGTGTACTTTCCCAAAGCACACCCCTTACACAACTCATGGCGCTCTGAACTAAAATCTAGAACTCCTGTCACCATCTCCCTCAGAACTCTCAAAGCCCCATGGTGAAAATGTGCCATCCTCTTGTGCCATAGCTCATATAGGTCACTGTTGTTGTTGGTAGTATAAATCAATGCTCACACTGGCTGGAACAAAAACTTGTACAAATTCTCATGTCTAGTACCAATCACTTTGGCCAAAGCGATGCTAGACACCTTGGGGAAAAGGAGCACCTGCCCATCATGGAACAAGACCTCATAGCCCTTCTCCTCAATAGTAGAAACTGACACTAGGTTCTTCTTCATCCCCAGAACATATAGAACCTCTGTCAAATACATGGGAGGCATAGACTCCCTCTAAAATGATACGGTCTCGTAACCAACTGCCTTGACCTCTCGGTCATCTCCAAGCACCACCTCCACATTTGCAATCTCTGTAAGATCTGTCATCTGCTCACGAACCCCTTTCATATGGAGAGAGGCACCACTATCAATATACCAAGTATTTAAATGAGTGGTCCTCATGGATAGACACACAATAAAGAAAAATTCATTGTCAAACTTGGTGGAAAACTCTTCCACCATTGTTGAAGTTGTTGTTTGTTTCTTCTTCTTGTTAGGACACTGAACTACATAGTCCCCAAACTTATGGCATGCAAAGAACTTGACTTTTCTCATGTCTTTATGCCCTTCACCCTTGGGCTTGTTTCCTCCCTTTGGACCCTTTTTGAACTTCTTCTTGCTAGTGGTAGCAAGAGCCACATTCTCCTCCTCATGACCTATAGATGAACTGCCATGTACATAACCTCTCTAGGTCCCCTCCTAAACAAAGTCATCCCAAATACGTTCCCATTTGGGAAGCTTCTCCCTAGCAACAATGCCCTCCACAAAAACAACCCATTGTTTGGAAACTCTATTCAATGTTGTTCTCACAAGCTCACTGTCAACTATGGCCTCCCCCACATCTCCAAGCTCATCCCTCACCTGTGTCAATATAGTAAGGTATGTGACCACATTTTCAGCCTTGGTCATTTTTATGCTCTTTAGTTTTTCCCTCAAAACCATTTTCCAGTTCTCATTTGTACTCTGGTACAATTTAGTCAAAGACTCCCACATCTCATAGGCATTTATTTTCCCCGTCAAGTGAGGAATCAAATGGTCCTTGATGGAATCAAGAATAATCCTCTTAGCCTTGATACTCTTCTTAGTGTAAGCTGCAAGAAGAGTAGCATCCGTAGGTATCACAATATTATGAGTTGTGGTATTTTCCACAGTATCCCACAACTCGTTTTCTTGCAAAAGCAAGATCATCCTCTCCTTCCAAGCACCAAAATTTGTTGCCCCATCAATTATGTCCTCAACTCTCGAACCTATAGCCATTGACCCTATTCTGCTGAAAATGACAAATTCAAAATTCTGCCATGTGAAGTGACTGTTGTCCCAACTTTTTGATTGCTGAAATTTATGCTTCTTTTCAACTCAGCTCTAATACCATGTAAATTTTCAGACCCCAACCCAGTTTCAATCTCGCTGATTTTTCCAGCCAATGTTTAATGCCCAAACCCAATTTTATATCAACAAATAAAAACTCAACAGAAAATTAATTTCAGAACTAAAACATGAGGATTCTAAACTTCGTTTATAACGCAGAAATAAAATATCAACAGCATATAAAACTCAGAAAATTACTGACACGGATATTTTCGGTCTAACATCGACCCTGGAAAAAACACACAAGGGGAAAACCAGTGAGAGAGGGCTTTTTATTATTTATGGGATTCTGAGAAATTCTTTTACAACATATTCATCTTCAGAAATTTTACAAACTTATCTATATAGTCCTTTAGCTTGCTCCTCGATTTCTGAACCAAAAATTCGTACCACTGTACGGCTGTCACAACATTAAATGTTGTACGGACTATCCTCGTTTTGCATGCCAAATATCTGCTGCAACTGTATGAAAAACTGAGCTGTGAAAATGTCTTGAAAACCGTGCCCAAAACCTTGAAAAATGTGCCCAAAATTTATGGTAGTATGGCCCTCCTTTTCTGTGCAGGTCCGTACAAACTGTACAGACTTTCCTCACTCAGAAAATCGTGCCCATCACTCTTCTCGATTTTTGTGCCTGAAATAGTTGTACGACAGCCTTAGAATGCACGCCAATATTTCCAAAAATTTGTGTTGTTGTTCTCCTCAAAAACTGTGCACAATAAATGTTGTATGACCCCTCAAATCCATATTGTACGAGTTGTTCTTTATTGTTGTTTGTTGCCTCGTAATCCATGCCTACTAGTTGTCTTGGGATGCATGCCTTTTCTGCAAATGCTGCCTCTTCTCAAAAGATCGACCTCTCTCCTTCTCTCGCTCTCCAAAAATTGAATGAACAACCTCTCAATGGTGCGCCCTCTAACCCTAATCGACCTCATGCTTGGTAGGTGAGGAGTTTCACATCCAACTATTGAGATTGGATTAGATGGGTGGTTGAGATTGAGTGTCTCTTCACTCACCCCCTCACTAAAGTCATAAAGTCACCTTTCAATTTTCATCTCACAAATTAAATGACTAGGGCCCACATTAGGCACTTTCTCACCCCTTAGGCGCCTAGGGATGAGAAACACTTGCCTAGGTACTTTATTTTAATTAAAAATTTAACACTAAGTTGGATGTGTAGTATGTTCTGAGCCTTCTTGGTTTGATTTTGTCTTTGAATGTTGTATTAAGTCTTTGAAAACTTGAAACCTATGATCAAAATTTCTTGCTCTTTGCTTTCCATTCCTTTGGCTTTATTTTGGTCTCTCTGCTGCATTTTGGATTTTGGGATTTATATCAAAATTTTCTAAATTTTTCTAATTTTATACGCACTTGTGTTGACACAAGTCGCATACATGCACTACCTATATATAGGAGTGAACCACGTACATAAGTGCTAAATATGCGCTCTATAGAAGGCTAAACCATGTACATATGCACTTTGTAGAAGGATAAACCGCGTATAAACTTCATATGCACTCCCTACAGTGATATAAATTTCGTACATAAGTTTATGTACGCTATTCACAGTGGATTGAATTGTGTATACCTTCAAAAAGTGACTTTTTTACTTGTTTTTCAGCCTTTTTGAAACCTTGTTTCAGCTAGTTTGGGGACCTTTTTTGGGGAGTTTGGTCCTGGAAGTTTTTGTGGCCTATAGGAGGTTGGTAAGGCATTAAATTTGAATGGAAAACAAAGTTTTTTAACCATGTTTTTCTCCCTTTTATCCCTTGGATTGCATGACTTTAAGACTAGTCTTATTGTCAGGATCTCGATTTTCTGGTCATTGTTGTGGTCATTTTCTAAACTTGAGTTTGTATTGGAGTTCGATACTTTTATTTTGTGCTTTCCTTGGATTTTTAAAACATAAAACCAAATTTTTTTCTTTCTTTTAGCATCTTTTGTTAGTTTTTCTTTGGTAGAAAAAAAAAACTAGGTTTATGTTAATTAGGTCTCTTTCTTTCTTTGCATTGTTTTGCATTGTTATTTGAAAAAGAAAAAAATATTAGCATAGGATTTTTGTTTTCTTCTCATATTGAAAGCATTTCAAAAGAAAAATAACAATGAACATCCTTTTGTTGTTTTCTTTTGCTTTTCTCAAAAGGCTACATTATGCATTTGCATCAAAAAGAGAAAAGATTGCATTTCAAGATTTGAAGGATTGTTCACGCTTTGCTTTCTTGAAACTCTTTTTCATTTGAAGAATTAAGGTAAATTCCTCTTTTCCATTGTTCTTATAAATTTCATTTTTGCAAGAGTCTCAAACAACATCAGTTTCACTTTCGTATCCTTTGAGTAATGAACAACCGCTAAAATGAACGCTAAACTTAAAATTTACTAGACTTTGTTTCTAGGGTCCATAAACAAGTTTAGGGTTAGGGCCTTGGAATAGGATTTGAGAGATAACTCTCCAAGGCCAATAAAAAAATACAGGAATCTGAGTTAGGGAGAGTCAAACCCAATTGTCATATAAGTGTGGTCGAGAAACTCCTCTCACACAGGAGCCAAACACGAGGTCGTTTGAGGAAGAGTAAAGGAGATAACCCCTCCGAAAATCGACCAAGTGTAGCAGATTGAGAGTATTTGGGGGTTTTTCCTGAAGTGATACTAACTCATATTGCATTAGTCCTCTACAAAATTTGAAATTGGTTGAAGTTTTCTTGAAGTGATACTGGCCCTCTTAGCGTCAATCCTTTGGAAGCTTTGGACCTAGTTCGAGATTTTCTGAAGTGACACTGGCACTTTTGTAGACAATCCTCTGGAAGAGCTTCAGGCTTAGTTACCATGCCCATACATCCAGTTCGGATTGTCGATTTTACCCCTAGATTATGACTATAAGTTGGTGACCTAAGTTTATTTTCCTAGGGATCCCATAGGTGACTACGGGGGGTTTCCCATGGTACCTAGGGTAGATTTCTTATCACACTTTTTAGTACTATTGGAGGATGTCCCATGAAGGATGGGTACTTTCATTAGATAATGTTGGTTAGTGGAGGTCAGGATAACTTCTTCTCACCCCTTCGTTCGTTGTTTCACGAGACTTAATCAACCTGTGCCTTCATCCAGAAGGTCCCTTTCCACTTTTTTATCGCTTTGGACTCAGGACCTTATCCACCTGGGTTGAAGATTTTGAAAAGTTGTTTTCTTGTGATGTTTCTCTTAGGACTATTTATTGGAGTGTTTCTTTGTATAGTTAGCCTTAGGTTGTGTTAGCATCACCACTTTTGGATCGTTGATTCAAGGTGGTCAACCAATCGTTCCATTGGTCGGGAAGGACCCCTGGTCTTTCTCTTGAAAGTGTAGAGCTGCCTCCTAGAAGGCATGGGTTTTTATACCACTGATTCACTAGAGTCAATGCTTGATACTTTTATGGACATGAACAATCCCGCAAGGGACGAACCTATGCATACGAAGGTCATGGCCAAAGTTCTTGAGGATACCAACCAAGAGACCAGTTCCCAAACATATTCTTGTGCTTTTTCGTTCTTTGGAAACATTGGTGCCCCTTGATGCCCACTTTGAACATTCTTGGGTTGAATGTAGGACTATCGGTTTGGTTTTGGACCACTATGAATGTCCTGGATGCTCTTGATGTTTCTCAGATAAGCACCTTATGTCAGGGGCATCATACAAATGTTGATCCTTTACCTTTTGCATCCACAAATTTTACTCCTTCCCCTTCTCCCTCTTCTAGTGAAAGTCTTGCTACTAATAACCAGAAGTCTGAAAGGAATAGGAAGAGGAAGAGTAAGAAGAAGAAATCACCAACCTCTACTAGTCATGTTGGAGACCTATCACTAGCCTCTGTGAGTTATGTTGGGGACAGACAACTAGTCTCTGCAAGTCATGCTGGAAGCACAAGTCTAGTCACTGCAAGTCATACTAGCACTAAGTCACCAACCTCTTCTAGTCATGTTGGAGAACTATCACCAGCCCCTATAAGTCATGTTGGGGGAAACCCACTGACTACTGCAAGTCATGTTGGGGGCATTAATACGGTTGAGAATACTATATGTATATGACATAATCCCAAGTTCCCTTGTAATCTTTGCAAATGAGATCACCTTACTCATTTGGGGCCTGCTATTGCCATGGTACGAAGAGTGTGGTCCTTGTATGAAGGCCCTTCTAGTTCTGTGTCATATTCTAGTTGATGAAGTGATCATGTCGACCCCATCTTTGGTCGATACCAGTATCATTTTGGGGGGTGATGCATCTGTTGGGTATATGTTATATTCTTTGCACTTGTGTGTGTGGGTGTGTCAGGTTCGACAACTTCGTTTTTGCTATTTTTAGCGAATTTTTCTATTTTAGAGGTTTTCTAAATTAATCTTGGATTAAGGGATTAGGGTTTTGGTATCTATGGAATACCTAAAAACATTGTATATATTGTATGGTGAATAGTGAAATTCGATATAATGAATATAAGAAAGGTTTTCCTGGTTGAGGGTTTCCAGTAAAAAAATCTTTGTGTACTATGTGAATGAGCCATTGATTAATTTTTGTTTTTCTTAAGAATCTATATGCATTGTTTTACTTCGCAGGTTTAAAACTTACATCATCTCTTGACCATGTTGTCTTGCATCCTATTCAACCAGTGGTTGATGAAGTGGTTGCACCGATGCAATCTTTGGTTGATCCCACTCTTCTCTTGGAGAGTGACCAATATTTCAAAGTGGTCAAGTCAACGCAATCTTCGACTAATCCCACTCTTCTTTCGGGAAGTGATGCATCTTTCGACTATATATTTAGCATTTCTAGTTCAACACCTTTTGAATAAGGGGGCATTCCACTCTCTTCAAGTACGCTCCCTCCAAGTCCTATGATGGTTTCCTTTCATTGGAATGATCTTGTGGAGCCTTGCCTTCCTTCTTCTACACCTTTCCAAATAATGGTTCTGGTTGAATCTATGTTGAAAGAAATTTAACGATGTATTATAGATGAAGGATCCTCTACAAGTATTTTACCCTCCTCGACTTGGCAATCATTGGGTTCTCACAAGCTTTTGTCATATACGAGTGAGTAGTTGGCTTTCGATAGAAGACCTAGTGAATGTTTGGGGATTCTTCCTCAGTCGCCTATCACCTTAGGTGGGAAGACTGTTCTAGTCAATATGTTACTAGTGTTGTTTTAGTCGATATGCTATGAAGGTTGTGGTGTCTACGCTCTTTTGTGCGATGTATTTCCCTCACAATAGAAGCATTGTCATGATTGTTCAACTTTCATCTAATAATCACCATCCTAGTTTGATTTCATCTCAGGTTTTCCATTTGTGTTTTCCTATTGTTGTGGTGAATTCCCCCTACAAACAGGTAAAATCCCCCTTGTATCGGGTTTCCTTCGATCCAAAACAGAAGGAAAGCAAATGGACACTAACTTCCCCTTAAGACTATTTTATATGTTCATTAATGAAATCAAGAGAGAGAGAGAGAGAGAGAAATATAGATGACTTACCTCTTTTCTATAGGTTGTCCTTGTTGCTCCAACTATTGAACTTGATCTCCAAGCTTTGAGTATGGAAGTAGCCCTCCTGTAAGAGATGAGACAATCCTCTTCTGCTACTATATATCATTAGATGAAAGTAGATTTATCTATGTTGGACTTAAAAAAGACAAAGATAAACATTCATGAAATGAACAATGTAGACATTAAGAGAAATATGCCAAGTTATATATTAAAAGTGGAAAGAAATGGAATATTTACAACCTCATTGACGATGTTGCATCAATTCCTCCAAGCTCTCATTTTTCCAACCCCTTCGTGCATTACCATATGATAGGTATGATGCTATGAACTACCTCCTCACAAGATCAAAGGTTTGACACTCTGAAAACCCTTCCCCCAAGGTCTCACATAAGGAATTTAAATAATTTTCCATTTGAGAACTAACTCAACAATCCAAGGAGAAGATCACTCACTAGATCCATTAAATTGGGATCTCCAAGATTTTTAGGGAGAAAATATCTCTCGAGGGTTTTAGGGGGAAAATATCTCTTAAGGATTTTAGGGAGAAAATATCTCTCAAGATCCATCAAATTAGGATATTGGTTTGAGAAAATATATCAACCATCCATGAGACTCTTAACTTCTCCTTGAGATGAGGAAACTAGATATGAGGTGGATTCTCAGACTAAATTAATTTATGTTTTTCAATAAAAATGAATAATACATGTGCACTTAGTATTTTTTCCTTCATATGATAAATTTCTCCCACAACATGTCTAGGGATCATGGAAAACACTCCCTCACTTAAGTGTGACAAATAGGTGTGTAACACTAGTGTTCGAGTAGACTCTTCCCCTCCATAGGTGAATTATGTGGCGTCATATCCTCGATATTCAATTGCCTCTGAGAAGGATCCTTTACAGTTATGTTCACCTTCTCAAGACAAGGTCTCAACAATTGATCAGGTGTTGTATCCAATGGGGGGATTTGAGCCCTTGCTTCCCCCTATTGGCTCGAGTAATCTAGTGCTTCACCTTGAGTCTGATCTTGCTTCTTGTGAGACCTCAAGCCCTGGTATTGGTGAGTCTTCGAGTCCCAGTTTCCTGGATTTTGAATTTCCTTCGGATAAGTCTATCCTTGAATCTATCATTATGAATTTTCGACCTCTTCCTGAACTAGAAGCTTTACAGGTTGTTTACCAAAGAAGCCCCTGTCCTGAGCCTAACAATGGGCTCTACTTGGAGAACTAATATGCATAGACCGCAAGACTATGCAATGCTCTATACATATTGTACTCTCAAGTTTCTTGTTTTCAAAGTATTGTATCCCATGGCACATGTTTTTATCATAGGTTTCTTATTGGACTTATTAACTTATGGGTAAGTGTTTTTGGTCTTGTATACAATACTTTGGAGACATTTTCTTTGGTATCTTTTTGTTCCATGTCAATCCGTTCTGACAAGAAGTTATCTTGAAACTAGCATACAAGTTAGATTTTCCCCTCCATGCATTTTTTTCATTATCCATTTCCTAGTTCACTTTGCCTTAGGATCGACCACACAGAGTTGTGACACGAAACCTTCTTTGTTGTTTAGAAGTGTTGTAATTCATGTGGTAGAGCCCACTGTTCATGGGTGCCCTAGTTATAACCTTGTTTGCAGTTTGGTATCCATGCTGAAATAATTTCATAGGCTCGAGAGTCTTGTTTAGTTCACCATGTCTTTGCGTTGAAGTTGCATATCTTCTTCTCAATCTTTTTTTGGCCATTACCTGCGAGACTCCCTCTAACATATGCTACTACATATGTCAGCACTTTTCGAACTCTTCGGTAGGTATTGTGTTCTTTACTGGCATTTAGCATAGGTTCCATTCCACCTACATGATGCATTTATCCGTATCACTCACATATCTACCATAGGTTCCACCCTATTCGTTCACAACAGCATACCTTCAAGCTACTTTAAAGGTGTCTTTTACTGATGGTAAAGCTTAGCTCTTCATGGGTGTCCTAGTTAGTATTTCACTGGCATTTTTGACACCCATGCTGCAGTTTTTCTATAGGCTCAGAAGCCTTATTTAGTCCCACCATGTCTTTGCGTTGAAGCCTCGTGACTTCCTCTCCATCTCTTTCTGTCTAACTTACCCATGGGGCTTCCACAATTTTGTCGAGTTGTAATTGCATTGCATATTAACCGATCACACTTCTAGGCCTAATGTCGGCTTTAGCTTGCCATTTTTGAACCATTTACTTATGCATTCCTACCAGTTGCTAGCCTTGAAATTTATGCCTTTGTGACTTGACACTTTTATCCCTAGAGACATTCCCTTGAGTGTCCTTATCTTGCACATACTTTCTTGCATTGAGCATAGGTATGTTCCTTACTCTCTAGAACAAGTTCACTTATCTGCGACACTCGTTTCCTCCATTGTCCTATAGCATTCTTTTATTCCTTTTCACGCTTTAATAACATGAAAAAGACAAAAAAAAATCAAAAAGAAGGGGGGGAAAGCATCTATCTCTTTATTTGTCGCCCTTGAACAAAGCACAATCTTTGAGTCAGTATAACAATATTTTGGGTTTAGTATGGCTTTAGGAGACTTTTCTCGTTTTGAGTATAATCTATGTCATCTAGTTATTCTTCTAGTCATAAGGAGCGTCTATTGATGCCTCATGTATCACAGATGTATCCCAGGTTGTAATCCATGTTTCCTAAGTCACATAATGTGTCATGTTTTTGTTCAAGGGATATTTCAACCTGAGTAGGACATTCTACAAAAATCCTTGACTTTCCATGTCGGCCTTCCCGTGTCAATCAAGTATGTCTCATTTTCACAAGTATTTTTGTAATTCACTCGTGCTAGTATAGAAGGTCCCCATTGACTTCTTGTTGGTGGGTCTGCTTTTGTCAACTACGACTCATTGATCTGAGAGTATGACCTAGAGTTTCACCATGGGCCTATTTCCATCATTGATAGGTGACCTTGTGCTCAACAAATGACAAACCACCATTGGTCATGGATGGAGTGGTTTCCCTTGTGTTCGACGTAAAAAACAAGCATCACACATATGTATTCATGAGGTACCTTGGTTTCTATTTGACCCCATTGGTGGATCCATCGTCTTTGTCAGTAGTCTTCATCATTGGATACTATTCAAAGAGTCTTTGTCGTGTGTTATTCCATATGGTTCACACCGGAGTCATACCTCGACGTGGTCCTTACAATCTTTTCGTCCAAGTCCTTCCAAATCTTTGGCCTTCTCCTACTCTTCATGTTGGATGATGGGGGATGCCTTAATTCCCTCCTTCCAATAGATCTCTTCCTATTGATTTCATCAAGGATCTAGAGTCATTTTTAGTACCTTGGGGATTGCAGTCATCAATGGCAGGTTCCCTCGCTATTGATGGTGGGAATACATCAATGTCCCCTAATTGGTAGATTCTATTAGGTGTTTGACATCAAATCATTTATTCACACTTGTTAGATTGTACTAGGTACCTTGACTCCCATTATCATCATCGATGGTTTGTCTCGCATTTTTTAACAATATATATCAATGATCAGTAATCAAACGGTGTCTCACTGTGTTCGACTTCAACATATCTATTCACATAGTGTAGACTCACACCACAATGAGTTGTTTTGAAGAGTTTGGGTGAAGTATGAGCATCACATATTTTGTGATCCTACCCAACCTGTATTGATTGTACCACCCCTACAGACATTGGTACTTACATAGGATCATTTTGTTCACCTCATAAGCTCCAGATATCCTCTATTTTGATTTTGAGACATAGCTCCATTGTGTATCCATTTGTGGCTATGATCTACATTTGCATGCGATCCACTGTTTATTTTTTGTGGCCATGATTGTTACTTATATATATCACATGGATCCACTGTGTATAGTTTTTTTGGCCATGGACATCATTTCTTCTTTCATTACTCATGGATTTGCAGTGTTCTTGGTTTGGCAGCCATACTTATATCACTCCTTAACATGGGTATGCCCGACTCAGGAAGAGAATACTCTTACTTGATTTTTGCTGACGGTTTTGTTCTTGGATCAGTTGTTTGGGAACTTTCATTGGGACTTACTTCAATGCATTCTTGCCTCTCGAATTTATATTTTATTTCAGCCATCAATTACTCTTTTAACCTCACACATTAAGGGGCATTTGTTATACCACAAATTGCCACATCAAATTGCATTTGTGAGGTGACCTAGTCCATTACCTAGCTTGCAAACCTAAATCTCATTCTCCTTCATTAGAATCATCTAAAAAACAACGCTTTTGTTTCCATACACTATTAACCCATGTGCAAATTGTGTATATACACTATTTTCCAATGTACAAACCACGTATACCCTCAATTTTGTGAAAAAAAAAAATATTCCACATTTTGGGTGAGGTTTTCAGTTTGGACCATTCCCAAACTTCCATTGGACCATACACAATAGAATATAACCATCTCAGCCTCTTTAGGATGGTATATAAGCACCTATGGGGGTATGGATGAGGGGAGACAACCTTGGTGCAAGATTATGTTGACGATTTGCAAGCTTCCCTATTTACCAGAACCTTTGAGTAGCATTCTGTGAACTGGAAATTGTTTTCCAACTTTCTTTCCTCTCTCATATATGATTATAGGGTATGTTCCTATCCCTTCTAAATCATTTGAGGAAGATCCACTTTGTTGAGTTGATGCTTGAAGGGTCAAGTGGATGAACCTGGGCAGTTGGCTTTGAGGTAGTGTCGACAGCTAGAGTTAGGTTGTAACTATCTACTTATATTGTTTTCAATAAAAGAGTTTGATCCAGGAGGATCTCGATGGCCACCCACCTATTTCAACTGGTTCAAAACAGTTTTTTTGGCAACTTACTATTTTTAGCAGTTTTTCGAGTCCCAAACTTATGGGGCCATTTTTAGGGCCTAAACAATGTTTTTTCATGATCGGGCACCTCAATTATAACCAAGGGATTTGATTGATCCCCCTAAATGAAGATCCTCATCGAGACCTTTCCAACGAGTTGTCGTGGGCCCTAAACGAAGATCATATGTGAAAGTTACGACCCAAGGAAGTTGATGTACTAGCTTACCCCAACGGGACCCACATGACTTTTGGTGCTTCATCTCCTAGGGTTAGGTTTTTAGATGTCTAGGGTTTTGGAATTCATGAGTATTCTAAAAATTCCTTCAAATTATCATTCTACTCATCTTCTTGTGAATGGGTGTAGTTGTCATATCTCTTCTCAGAGATAAGCTGCCACCATTCTAGCAAGCTTGTTTTCAATCTGCATTTTACAGTTTTCAAAATATTTATTATTTAATAGTAGTCAAGTTTTATTGTATCTCTGTTATTGTTCATTGTGTCTCTATGTTAATATTATAAATATGTGTTTTCATTTCATTCCGCTCATAAATCCGAATCAGTGGTATCAGATCAATTTTCTCCTTGTCATTTTTTAGTGCATGTCCCTGACGCAATCAGGGTATAGAGAGTTGGGTCTCGAGATTGTTTCTCTTGAGGAAAACTGCTCTCGCATGCCCAAGAAATCATCCATGGCGTGCGAAAAGAAAAATTATGGGATAGGAGATCCTTTCAAAATGTTGCTCGAGGAAGCCCTTGAGCGACAGAGGAACGAGATGATGGACAACTTTGCACAAATCCTTCAACAACTTTTGACAAGCAACACATCCACCTCAAGCGAAGGTGTCGCCCCATTGAAGGATAAATTTTGATATTCCTATATTTGAAGGTCAAATAGATGTTGATGTTGTAGATAAATGGTTAAACTTTCTAGAAGGGTATTTTTTTGTCCACAACTTTTTCGATAGAGAAAATATTACATTTGCGCTCCTCAAGGTCGTCCCCCATGTCAAAGATTGGTGGGAGACTTTCTGTCAGCAAAAGGAAATAGAGGGATCCACATTATTTGTAGTTTCACCCACTTGGGGTTCCTTCAGGGATGTTCTCAAGGAACAATACTACCCTGTTGGAAGTTATGATGACTTGTATACAAGATGGACCACATTGCGGCATGAAAGAGACCAAACCATGCTAGAGCTCACCAATGTCTTCCATACCTTGCGCACCAAGATGGGTATCAAATATTTTGAGTGACATCTGGTGCTCAAGTACCGCGGTGGTCTACATAGATACATCCAGACAAAGATGGAGTTTTTGGACATCTCATCCTTGGGCACGGCCTATCGATATGTCGTCAAAATCGAGCAGAAGCTTAAACAAAATATGCGATGGTTGGTTCTGGGAACCCCCCACTCCAGAAGCAGGGAAAGGGTAGCCCCAACCTACAGAACAAAGGACAAAGAAAAGATGGGAAACCTCTGGACAACCATTCCAAGGCACAAGCAAAGAAGGATAATGGGAAGATGAACAAAGATATCGGGAAGTGGTGTGACTTCCATAAGAGCCCCTAGCATAACACTGTTGATTTTTGCTCAAAGTAGTCATTGTTGGCTGAGGAGAAAGCCTCTAAATCAGATGCAGGTTTTGACTCTAAGTCATAACCAGAAAAATGGAGACGGATCATTGACTTGGAACCCAGTACCACCGTTGCTACCACCAAGATCCAGCCCGATGAACCTGATGAGTCATAGGAAGGCGAGCGCCTCTTTCATTCACAGATGTGGGTGGAAGGCACTTCGCTACAATTCATCATTGATAGAAATAACCAAAAGAACCTCATCTCAACATACGTTGTCAAGTGGATAGCCCTACCAACAATGCCACACCTGCATCCCTACACCATCGGATGGCTCTGTCAAGGAAGCGATCTTCGCGTCAGCCAATAGTGTCATCTGTCGTATGGAATCAAGCCATTCAAAGATGAGGTATTGTGTGATGCTGCTCCCCTTGAAGTTTGTGATGTTCTTTTGGGCCAACCTTATTTATGGAAATGTCATGATGTATATGAGTCTAGGCCTCATATTGTTATTATTACTTTGAACAGGAAATTACACAGGATACCTGATGTAGTCCCACGTAGTGTTATTTCCTTTATCTCTTCCCAACAATGCAGGAAGGTCATTTCACAGACCGGGAAGTTTGTCTTCTTCATGATTCACTCTCAAAGTGAGCAAAAGGCTCCAGCCACATCCATGGCCTATGCGACTGACCTCTCCATGCAACAGAAGCAAGTGGATAAGGTCTTGGAAGAATACAAAGACATCTTATCATCACCTATTGGGGTACCTCTGCACTGTCAAGTCAAGCATCCCATTGATCTAACCCCTAGTGCACTTCTACCCAATGGGCCATTCTATCACTGCTCTCTACTAGAAAATGAGGAGATGAAGCGTCAGATCTAGGAACTTCTCCACAAGGGGAACATCTGACCCATCTCATCAACTTGTGGAAGCCCAATCGTGTTGGTGCAAAAGAAAGATGGGACCTTGTGACTCTGCATTGATTACCATACCCTAAATAAAATCACAGTCAGAAACCAATACTCGATTCCTCAAATGGATGATCTCCTTGATCAACTAAAGGGGGGGAAATACTTCAATAAGATTGATCTGATGTCTGGCTACCATCAGGTCCCAGTAGAGCAGACAGATGTATGGAAAATGCCTTCAAGTCAAAAGAAGGTCTTTTTGAATGGTTGGTCATGCCCTTTGGTTTGACAAATGCCCCGACAACTTTCATTAGGATGATGGACGATATCTTGCGGCCTTTCACTAATTCTTTTGTGGTGGTGTATTTGGATGACATCCTCATCTACAACAAGACTTGGGAAGAACACTTGCAACATATTCAGCAAGTTTTGCACCTCTACGACAACACAAGCTATATGCCAACTTGGAAAAATTCTCCTTCGGCATGGATAGGGTCCAATACATAGGCTACATTATTGATGTGCATGGTGTGCATGTTTATCCTGCCAAGATCCAAGTCATCCATCATTGGCCAACTCCAACCATGCTCACTGAGCTTTGGAGCTTGTTAGGCCTTGCCAATTTCTATCACAGGTTCATGTTGGGATTCTCCCATATTTCATGGGCCCTCAACGAAATAACTAGCAATGGTGGTAAGGAAAAATTTGTGTGGGGCCTGTCCCAACAAAAAGTGTTTGATGATATGAAGCAGTGATTGTGCTCATCCCAAGTGCTTTCATTACATGACCTGCAACAACCCTTTGATATCGAGACAAATGATTCATAATATATTTTGGGTGCAATCCTCACTCAGCACGACCACCTCATGGCCTATAATAGTGAGACACTATCATATGTCATATGTAAGTACCCTACTTATGACAAAGAAATGTGCTCCATTATGCAAGCATGTCGTAAGTGGAGGCATTACATTCTCGAGAAGTAGACAGTCATCCACAGTGATCATAAGTTGCTATAGTTCATACAGACACACGACAAATTGTAGAATGATCACCATCAGAAGTGGTCCACATATTTGCAACAGTTCCACCTCAACATCAAGTATAAAACATGAAGTACCAACCGAGTCGTTGATTTCCTCATCCAACCTCCAGTCATGACACTCACCAAAGTGCTAGACTCTTACGGCCATGAGACCTCCGGATGACCCCACCTCTGTGAGACAGATCCTGACTTCACTAACACCTACCAGATGTTGGGCGCAAACACAATTGTCACTAATTTCCATCTTCAGGATGAGTTTTTGTGCCATCTGGGCCATCTCTGTGTTCCATCAAGCGAGCGAGTGAAGTTGATTTAGGAATCCCACTATAGTCGTGTGGCAAGACACTTTGGCATGGAAAATATAGTGGTAGTGTTGCAACGACATTTCTACTGGTCGAAACTTCGACAGGATGTCAACAAGTATTTTTGGTCTTGCACTGCCTACGCTATTGCCAAACCAGCCACTAAAAAACAAGGCATGTACACTCCTCTGCCTACTCCTGACAAACCCTAAGAATCCATCTCAATGGACTACATGTTGGGATTTTGTCCACCAAGCGGGGAAATGACTATGTTTTTGTGTTTGTTGATCACTTTTCCAAGATGGAGATTCTCGTCGCCTGCAAGAAGAGCATCAAAGTGGAGGCCATTGCCAAGATCTTCTTTGAATGAGTGTGGGTACACTTTGGGATCCCAAAAACCATTATCTCAAATCAGGACAGTCAGTTCCTCAGCGCATTCTAGTTGAGACTCTGGTCACTACTGGACACCAAGCTCACCAAATCCAGTACCTTCCACCCCTAGATGGATGGTTGAACTGAGGTTTTCAACCAAATGATCATGTACATCATGCACATGTACAATTACAAGCACCCTTGCACCTAGGATGAGAGTCTTCCCTATGTTCATCACATCTACAATAGAGCCATACATAGCTCAACTGGCGACAACCCCTTTCAGGTGGGGTTGGGATTTCAACCATTGGGTCCCATGGACGTTGCACTACCCCTTGTGGCCACCCAAGCAGACTTGTCACATGCTCCAACTAAAGCTAACAAAGCCACTTAGTTCATTGAGTGGATCCAGCACATCTGCCAACAGGTTCAAGATATTTTACAGAAGTCCAATGACGAGTATAAGCAGTGCCATGATCAACACTGCATCCCACACTAGTTTCAAGTTGGAGACAAAGTTTGGTTGCACTTGTAGAAAGAATGTCTTACAGGGCCTCATCGGAAGCTTCACCCAATCTGTTATGGACCTTGAATCATCACCAAGGTTGTGGTGACAATGATTTTGAGCTCAACCTTCCCCCCTTCCTTGGCTTGCACCTAGTGTTCAATGTGGACCTCCTTCGGCCTTATTTTCCACCATTATTGGACACCTCAGAGATAACATAACAGTTGAGACCAACAACTCTCAACCCTGACTCCATGGAACAAGCATCCATTGATCAGATCATAGAAACCTGGGTCAAGGGAACTTTCCAAAAGAGGATCCATCTTTATCGGGTTGATAAAGTAGGGCAGCTCCTACACCAAGGCAAGTGGCTCACCCGGGACCAAATTCAGCAAAAATTTTCTCATCTGATGGGGAACTCAACGCAATGGAGACCATTTCTTCCTAAGGGGGGAGGATTGATCTAGGAGGATCTCGGTGGCCACCTACCTATTCCATATGGCTCAAAACAATTTTTTGGTAACTTACTATTTTTAGCAGTTTTTCAGGTCCCAAACTTTTGGGGCCATTTTGAGGGCCTAGACAAAGTTTTTTCACGATCGAGCACCTAAATCATAGTATAGGGATTTTGTTGAGCCCCCTAAATGAATATCCTTGTCAAGACCTTCCCAACGATCTATCGTGCACCCTAAACAAAGATCGTATACAAAAGTTACGACCCCGGGAAGTTGATGTACTAACTTACCCCAATGGGGCCCACATCACTTTTGACGATTCATCTCCTAGAGTTAGGTTTTTGGATGTATAGGATTTTATAATTCATGATTATTTTAAGAAGGCCTTCATAGCCTCATTGTACTCATCTTCTTGCGAATGAGAATAAGCCTCACATCTCTTCTCATAGATAAGTTGCCACCATTCTAGCAAGCTTATTTTCAGTCTGCATTTTACAGTTTTCGGCATATTTCTTATTTAATAGAAGTCAAGTTTTATTGTATCTCTATTATTGTTCACTGTGTCTCTATGTTAATATTATAAATATGTGTTTTCATTTCGTTCCGCTCATAAATCTGGATCAGAGTTCTCTTTCCCTCCATATATGTGCAATTTTGTTCAATATATTTATATATGTTAATTTGCTTTACATATTTGAATTTGCACACTTGCATGTATAACTTGATTTCATAACTACTTTGTTGCAATATATACTTGATCTCCTTTTACACGTTAGTACGGGTAGCGATCGAGATCAATTCAAAGGTCGAGAGTGAGGAATAACAGCAAATGTTTGGATACAAGGTGTGACCTCTTCTATTCTCTCTTCCAAGTAGTTATTTTATTTTAAGTTTGTGTGTGAGGGTAGGTTCTGCCTTTTAAATATGGCCAGGCTCTATTGTGACACAAACCTAATGTCACAAGGTAAAAATCCCATAACAAGTGGTGGAAGAAAATTTTAGGCTTTCAAAGGAGGTACCAATGATATAAACATTGTTACCCTAACTCATTTTGATGGAATACATGTAACAACATTCCCTCCATGGCACGGGTACCCTATAAGAATTCATCCACACCCACCTCTATATTATTATCTTCATCCCTAACATGTGAATAACTATTGTTACTATAAAAATTTTGAATTGGCAACTCATGACATAGTGGGTATTGAATATGTGGTTAATTCAACCATGCTTGGTATGCTTCCTCTCCAAGTTGTGCTCGTTTGACAACTTTATCTCTATTTGACATCATAGTGGGTGCAACAATAGATGGTAGACATATCGCTTGTCCTCAGAATCCTAATCGCAAAAAATTTTAACATTAAATTGATTATATTAGTGAACACAATGCAATTAATATGTTGAAACATTAGACCAAACATTTATTAGAAGCGTTGAATTTTTTCCCAATAGTACACATGCAACCAACCACTTTATAAAACAAATATTGAATTAAGAAATACATTTAGATTAATTCCATTGAAAATCCTAAAATACAATTATTCAAATGATATTTTTCTTACACCCCAATGGGACATCTAAAGGTAGTCCCAATGCAATCCACCTTCGATGAGAGGTTGGTGGTTTATGAAAGTTATAGTTTATTAACAACTTGTCACCAGGAGACAAACTACATATTGCATGCACAACAACAAATTTGGATGCCTTCCTTTCCATAAAGAACTTTTTGTTATTGGAGTGTTCCTCAAATGAACAATTTGCATTGAGCAATGAGCACCTACAACTAGTTATGAACCCTGCAATGTTCCCATGAGTGAGTGGACGACCAATGATTTATAACAAGTTCTTCATGTTAAAATTTTGGTTCATGCACATATTATACATGTAAAAATGTTATTTTTGCATTTAACAATATTCGAGGAGTCAAATCGACTATAAAGAGGACCATAAAATGGCATAAGTGCTACTCACTATTTGGGAGGAACGAATATATGTGAAAGGATAAACAACCCAAGATTTGCAACATCTATTTTAGATTTGGAAATCATGTAATTATTACCACAAAAGGAGAATTCAATCCTAATATTGGGAACATGAAGGGAAGATGACCAAGCACCATACAAATCATGGTTATAATAGGTTTGGTATTTACTTTGCAGATGAATAGGAAGAGAGAAGTCATCGCTGCCCTCCAACAATTGAACTAACCTTCGTGGGTATTTGGAAATTGTTGCTCTCGACTCTTACAACTTTTTGGATCTCCTAGTAGAGATGTTTTGGGTAGTATTGATGTCATATTTTTGCTCACTACAACTCTCAGTTGACTCAATAGAAGGAGATAGGTTGGTCAATTTAGGATGAAACATAGTTGATTTGGCTTCCAACTTTTCAAAAAAAGAGCAAATGGAAGTGTTCCTACGTGTTTTTTCTATATCACCTATTGGATCCTTCACCATAGTAGGAGGTATTATGCCATCAAATTTGGGTAGTTGATCATTAATATAATGGGATAGTGTGTCATGCCAAGGGTTCACCTTCAATCCTTTACATTTTGAATAGCCACATACTATTGGGGTGTCATAAAAGCAATCTAATTCATTATGAAGTACCATTGGCTTATGATGATTGCTAGAAGATGGCATGTTACAATTGGCGGGGTAAAGTGGCTTTCCATTTTTGTCTACCATTTGTCTTCAATATCTTGCTTTTGAGAATAACTTGTGATATTTTTTGACCGGTGGATTGTCCTATGCATCCAAACTTGAACTTGAATCAAGATCCTACAAAAAACAATACATAATTAGTCAAATGTGTGTGCAAAGGAATCATCAATTCAATCA
>ML798219.1:0-25868 GCA_009831015.1 Picea engelmannii | reverse complement strand
TCCAGGAGAGGTGGAAAATAGGGTTGAAGTAGTTTCACATTAAATACTAGGTGCAATCCAAGGAAAGGAGGAATAATTAATTCAAAAGCATTCTCATCCACAACCTTGGTGATGGTGTAAGACCCATATTAGAGTGGGTGTAGCTTCCGATGGGGTCCTGTGAGGCGCTCTTTCTACAAATGCAGCCCTAACTTATACCCCACCTTAAACTTTTGTGGTACCTAATGTTGATCGTGGCGCTACTTGTACTTGGCATTGGCTTTCTGCAAAATATCATGAACTTATTGTTGGATGTGCTGGATTCACTCAACAAATTTGATTGCTCAATCAACCTCGGTCTGAGCATTGGAGGACTCTTCATATGCAGCTACAATGGGCACATCTACGTCAATGGGGGCCAATAGTTGGAACCCTAAGCACACCTGAAAAGGGTTGTGGCCAATAGAGCTATGGAGGGTTCTATTGTACCTATGTTGAACATAAGGAAGGTTTTCATCCCATGTTCATGGATGTTTGGAATTGTATATCCTCAGGATATGGATAATCATCATGTTGACTACCTTTGTTTGTCCACCAGTCTATGGGTGGAAGGTGGTCGATTTGGTCATCTTGGTGTCCATCATCGACCATAGGATGGACCAAAAAGTACTTAGGAACCTCCTATCTCGATCTGAGATAATGGTTCGTGGGAGCCCAAAATGAACCCAAGCATGTTCAAAGAAGAGCTTGGTGGTGGCCTCATCCATGATGCTTTTCTTACAGAGTGCCAAAACTTCCATCTTAGAGAATTGATCAACGACCATGAAGACATAGTCGTTCCCATGCTTGGTTGAAGGCAGACTGGACATGTAGTCCATGAAGATGGACTCCCAAGGCCTATCTGGAGTAGGTAGAGGGGTGTAGATCCCCTTGTTTCTTGATTGCAGGCTTGGAAATGATGCAAGCAATGCATGATTTGATGTACTTGTGGATATCTTGTCAAAGCTTCGACCAATAAAAATTATTTTGTAGTACTACCACTATTTTGTCCATACCAAAATGTCATGTTGCCCTATTGTAATGATCTTCCCAAATTAGCTTTGCATGCTCGCTTGAAGTAACACAGAGATGGCTTAGATGGCATAGCAATCCATCTTGGAGATGAAAGTCTAGAACTTTTTTTCCTGCACTCAATGTCTGATAGGTAGTAGCAAAGTCAGTGTCATTATTGTATAAGTGTGGCCACTCAGACGTCCTCATGTCCATAGGAGTTAAGAACTATTGTTAGCACCACAACCAAGGGTTGAATGAGGCAATCTGTGACATGGTTGGTGTTGCCCTTCTTGTACTTGATGTTCAAGTGGAATTGTTGTAGGTACATGGACCACTTATGATGGTGGTCATTTTATAACTTTCCTTGTGTTTGCATGAATTAAATAGGCCTTTGATCAATCTGGATGATCGTTTCCTTCCCCAAAATGCAATTCTTCCATTGTCGACATGCCCCCATAATGGATTACATCTCTTTGTCATAGGTGAGGTATCTGCGAACAACATCAGGTAGTGTTTCGTTATGGCAGGTCATCGAATTCCCATGTTGGGTGAGCACTACACCGATAACATAATCTAAAGCATTTATCTCAATCTCAAATGGTTGTTGTAGGTCTTACAAAATAAGGATTGGTCCTAAGCAGAGGCAGGATTTCAAATCCTCGAATTATTTCTGTTGGGATGCAACCCATACAAACTTGGCCTTCACTCCACCCTTGGTCACCTAGCTTAGGCCCAAGCGATATGAGAGAACCCAAACATAAACCTACGGTAGAAGTTGGCGATACCCAAGAAGTTGCGAAGCTCGGTCATTGTCTTCGGAGCCGACCAATCGCAAATGACTTAGATCTTGGATGGATCCACATGCACACCCTTCGCATCCATGATGTATCCCAAATATTGGATTCTATACATGCTGAAGGAACACTTCTCCAAATTGGCATATAACTTGTGTTGTCGCAGGGTTCCCAAGACCTGTTGAATATGCTTCAAATATTCCTCCCATGTTTTGTTGAATATGAGGATGTCATCCATATATATGACCACAAAGGAGTTTATGAATGGCCACAATATATCATCCATCATCTTCATGAATGTGGTCGGGGCATTAGTCAAGCTGAAAGGTATGACCAACCACTTGAATAGGCCTTATTTAGACTTGAAGGTTGTATTCCATACATTAGTTTGCTCAATTGACACTTGGTGGCAGCCTGAATTCAGATCAATCTTACTAAAAAACTTGTCTCCCTTGAGTTGATTGAGAAGATAATCAATATAGGGGATTGGGTACTGGTTCTTGACTATGATCTTGTCCAGGTCTCTATAATCAATACAAAGTTGCCATGTCCTGTCCTTCTTTTGTACCAAAACAATTGGGCTCCCACAAGGTGAGGAGCTTGGTCTGATGTGGCCTTTCATAATTAGCTCTTAGATCTGGTGTTTGATTTCTTTATTCTCCATAACATAATGCTTATAAGTAGGGTCATTAAGAAGAGGAGTAGCAGGTTTCAAATCAATTGAGTGCTTTACCTAACAGTGCATGGGCACCCTAGTAGTCAAGGAAAATATGTCTTTGTGCTCTTCTACTATCTTGTCCAGCTGTTGATGCTATGTAGAGAGACCTCATGCAAAGTTTTTGGTGGTTGCAGTGACCTTTAGTTCACCTTTCGACCGAACCATAAAGAGGATAAATCTCTCGGTCTGAGAGACCACCTTTCTACACTACTTCACAGAGATAAAAGAGACTGCAATAGTTGGGACTGCCTCCGGTACCCTATCGAGTTGATCTCCCAAAGTAATAATGACACTATAGGGCCTAGAATCATAAACAACATGATGCTTCCACATATATGGTTGTCCTAAAAAAATTTCACAAACTTTAAGGGGGGAAACATCACATGATACCTTGTCTTTGAAGGGTTTGATGTCATAGTGCAAGCGACATTGTTGGTTGACGCAAATGTTTCATCCTTGAATGAGCCAATCGATGGTGTATGGACGAGGATGTGGCATCGTTTTCAAGTTCAATCTCTTGACAACCTTTGTTGTCAACAATGAAATGGAGTGGGGTCCCCTTCACCCACATCTGTGAGTGGAAGAGGTGCTCCGCTTCTTCAGGCTCCTATGGTTCCTCTAGTTGGACTTTTGTGGTAGCAATGGTGACACTGAGTTCTACGTCAATGATATGTTTTACCTTTTCTAGTTCTGAATCAGAGTATGAGTCATCATACGACCCCGAGGCTTTTATCTCAGACAACAATGATTGTTTGGATAAACATTCATCGGTATTGTGCCAAGGGTTTTGTGGAACTCGCACCACTTTCCAGTGTCCTTCTTCGACTTCCCATTACCCTTCTTTGTTAGTGGCTTGGATTGGTTATCTTGGGACTGACCATCCTTTCTTTGTCCTTTTCCCTAGGAGATAGGGCCACCCCTACCGGGCTTCTACTGTGATGGGTTTGCAGGACCAAAATCTCGCTTATTCTTTTGCTTTAACTTTTGCTCGATATTGACATCATATCAATAAGTGACTCTCAGTGAGGAGATGTCTAAGAACCCCATATCTGTTTGGATGTACCTATGTAGGCAACTGCAGTAATTCAAACCAGTTGTCACTCGAAGTATTTAATACCAATATTTGTGTGCAAGGTATGAAATATTTTTGTGTACTCTGGCACTGTCTGGTCTCTCTCCTAATGCAGAGTTGTCCATCTCATGTATTGGTCATCATAGTTTCCAACAGGGTAGTATTGCTCCTTGAGGGCATCAATAAAAGTCACCCAAGTGGGTCCTGGCCAAAAATTTCAAACTTGTCTTCGACATGTTGCTCATAGTAAGTCTCCCACCAAACTCTAACATGGGAGAGGGCCTTAAGGAGCGCAAAGGTGATTTTCTCACTATTGGAAAATTTTGGACAGAGAAACAACCTTCTAGCAGACTTAACCATTTTTCCAAAGCATCGACATATATATAGCCTTCAAATAAAGGAATATCAAATTTAACTTGTACCTTAAAGGGTCTCACACCTCTGAAGTGGTAGTTGGTTGAAGGTGCCTCTGTTGTTGTTTGTAGTCATCGAAGGATTTGGGAAAAATTATCCATCATCTCATTCCTTTGTCATGCGAGAGCTTCCTCGAGCAACAATTTGATAGGATCCCTTGCTCTATCGTCACTCTTTTCTTCCACCATGGGAGGTTTCTTAGGTGAGAGAGAGTGATTTTCCTCAAGAGAAACAAGCTCTAGACCCAACTCTCTATACCTTGACCTTGTTGGGGACATGCACTAAGAACAATAAGGGGCATACTGCTCTGATACCACTGATCCAAATTATTTTGAGAACAACATGAAGGAAAAAATATAATAGATATATAACAAGGAAATACACAGAGATATTGCAAGGAACACAATAATACGATAAAACTCAGATTATATTAATGATTGTATGGAATACAAAAGACTATAAAATGCAAAGCACACAAGCTAGCTAGAATGGTGGTAGCTTATATTTGAAGAGAGATGTGTCGGCTATGCTCATTTGCAAGAAGTTGATTACAAAGAAGATCCAAAGGCCTTTTTTAACATAAATCATAAATGAGAAAACCCTAAACATTCAAAACCTAACCCCAAAAGATGAAACACCAAAAGGTTTGTGGGCCTTGATGGGGGTAGTTTATACATCAACTTCCTAAGGGCATAACTTTTGCATATGATCTCTGTTTGGGGTGCTTCATACCTCGTCGGAAAGGTCTAACCAAGTAGTACACATTTCGAACAACTTGATACATCCTAGTACAAAACTATATGGCACTGCCACGTCAAAAAAATGTCGTTTAGGGCCTCAAAACGACCCCATAAGTTTGGGACCCGAAACACTATAGGAAAAACATCAATATGGAAAATGTAATTTGAGCTAGTGGAATAGGTGGGTGACTACCAATGTCCACTTGGATTGTTAAATCTATATATAATTCAAATATATTACTTTTATATTAAAATATAAAAGAACTTGTCATGTTATCTTCTTAGAATGTGTTTACCTCGCCTTCATCGTTATGATTTTTTTTTCTCTAGACTTTTATTAGCCATATCCTATCAATAAAAGCACTGCATAATAAATTACATAAATTATGAAATATGTTTTACAAACTAAGTAAATAATTTCAGGATAAAATTGTTTTCAAGTTAGGTGATGAATACAATACAATAACACACATTGGTGCACTAAGTACAGACTTAAGCAATGATGTCTTGTTACTATACAATGTACACCAATAAACTTGATAATGTTTTTTAAAAACCAAAATCGTGAAAACAATGCATTTTAAATTAAAAATGCTCTGGTGTGTTGTTATTGTACATTGTACACCGTGAATCGTGATACCTCTAAAAAAAACTAACGACAATAGGGTTTGGAATCCATTGCAATGAGTGGTTCCTATTAGCACTAGAAGTCACCTCCGGATTGCATCGAAGGTAAGCCCAGTACCCATCAGTTTATATGTCACAGGTTGGTTTTAAAGAGGTCAAATGGGCGCAGACTCAAGACAATATCATTTTAACTCAGAAAACAGGGACCGACATGCACAAGCAGGTGAGGTCTTGATTAAATTCAGTCAGTAAGTTGAGCTTAAGTGTGAGCAGAGGGAAGAATTAGTGAGAAAGATGAGCGAGACTATTATGGGCATCAGGCCTTCCAACAACTCGGAGAAGACAAACTCAAGCTCAGGATCACTCTTAAGCCTAACTTTAGACACTGAAACATGTTCAAACAACACAGTCACAACAACATAGTCACAACAACACCATGATCAAACCTGCATCACGATGCAGCTACGATAACTCGACTAGATCATCCATGCCCAAGCCATTCAGTGTAAGAGGGGAAAATATAACACATGAAACTAATTAAATCTGGCCAAGATACTACTGTGATCAAACTTACATCACAACAACATAACTACCCTCGACTCGATCATCCATGCCCAAGTGTTCTAACACAGTTGTTACAGAGAAATGAAAAGGAAACCGACTTTCATTAAACAAGAAGTTTCAAATGCAGATACATAACCAGAAGAACCAGAGATTCATCAAAAATTTACAATATGGGAGCCTTGCTCAACCATCGACCATAACAAAATATAAAAATGACTTCTATATACTCAAAACAATTCAACATTTCTAGTAGAGGCATGCCCGAGTATTTGCATTCAAGGCTTTACATTTGGATGTTCTCTGGCAGACTGCACATGCAGTCTTCTGTCAAACGCGAGCTTTTGTCAGACACAATGGTGTTTCAGTAGGAACCTGCAGAAGAATCGACTTGCTGACAGTCTGACGTGGCTTTCCATTTATGTGGTGAGACGAGGTTTCAACCAGCTCTCTCACTTTCATTAACTACCTGCATTGGGATTGAAACACGGCTTAATGCCCAGGGGGTGGCCACATGCTGCTCTTAGATAAGATGCTATATAAACACATGATTGTGGGGCTGCTCAAAGGTGGTTTGGGTTCACACCTCTTTTGAGCCCATAATCCACCACCTTTTTCCATGTAGTCCCTTTTCCAAACCACGATTTCAATTGTGTGACTGTTCAAGAAAATTATCGCCCGAGCACGTCACGTCCCCGCAATGGACTATGGTTGTCGATCTTGTGATCTTGGGCGAGGATTTACGATCAACAACTCAAATCTTCCCTCTTCAGATCAATGGATCAGATCTTCTCTTTTTGAATCAACGACCGAGATCTGCTTCGCTATTCGGGCTTTAGACTTTTCAAACTTCAAACTTTATTTGCCCCAAGAAAATCCTCCGGAGCTAGGATCCGATGATGCGTGGCTCTTGGATTTGGACGACCGAGATCCACTTCGGGTCTTCGGGACTTCGAGCACTTTGATGCTTCGAGACTTCGGGCACTTTGACGCTTTGGAATTTCGGGCACTTCGACGATTTGGGATTTTGGGAACTTCAGCACTTCATACCTTTGCTTTGAATGATGCACTTTGACACTTCTTGTGCAGGCTACGAACTTGGACAACCTGCTTCCCTTGACAACCATATGTGATAACAGTTCCAATCCAACAGATACCCAAATCCCCATATACAAATACATAAAATCAACAAATATGCATTGCTTAAAAACAAATCTCGTTGCCAATTAGTAGAGAGAATAAACCCCAATACTAGAGTTTGCAACAACATAAAACAAAAGAGAAGCCATAAGAAAACCAGGGTTAGGAATGTTGAAGGTAACTATACAACCCTTCTATTTCCCTAAAAATCTATTATAGATATTAATAGGAATAGGAAAAAAATATGAAAAATCTGAATAAATTGTGGGTAAATTTAAGATGAACATAATGAAGTTACACACCGTAAATTTATCTTTTGCAGATTTCTATGTGACTTATGATGATCCCTTGCAAATTTGGATCTTTAGACAAATATGTCTTGTAATATCCCTAGGTCAAACCCCAACTGTAAATGTAATAATGTACTTAAGTTGGTGAGTTGTTTTATATCCTTTTGTCATGCATCTTCCATGGTGTAGTGCGCACATGTACTGTGCAGTAAAATGATGAAATGGGCACATTCTTGGATACCGCGCACAACAAATTAAGTGTGCGCAATATTGAGGCCACAGAGCCTTTGTGTATATGTTGTGTTTTATAGGCTAGTGAGCCAGTTATTATAAGCTAGGATGCTTATGTTTTGATTAGGCTGGAGAGCCTAGATGGTAAAGGCCAGCGTGCCTATTTTTGTATATGTCTCATAATAAATATAAAATACATTGTTGCGCTCAGACCAACCACGATAAAAGAGATGGAGGACTAAACTCCACTAGTTAGGGAAATGGTGGGGCCAAAAGTTAAGGAAAAGGGCTAAGCTAGGGAGCTTAAGCCAAAAAAGGAATATTATATTAATATTTCTTAAATCATAAAGTATGGATAATTATTTTATCCTAAGTTCTAAAGTTGGGGACAAGTGGGCCAAAGTAACTCCCAACATGACAAGTGTCAAGTTGGGGACATGCATACATAAGGTTGGGACTTAGTTCATTTTTCTATATTTTCAATCACGCAGACCATTCATTGCTTCCATCATTCATCCATGATGCCATGACCTTTTTCACTCACGCAGTCAGTTATCCTCCATACTTTCTGTCAATGTACCTAAGCTTGTATCCATGGCCATATAGGTTTGTGTAGATGGTTAGCTGGGGAGCTGGACTGAAGAGGTGGGTTGTCAGGCCCATGGGATACTGAAGAAGCGGGTTGTCAGGCTCATGGGATATTGAAGAGGCGGGTTGTCAGGCCCATGAGAAATTTCTTTCTGGGTGAGAGAATTCCTGGGAAGTGACTTCCTGAAGGTGCTAAATTGCAGCTACAGGGCTCTAAGACTTCCTGTCCGGCCTGTTGCTGAAGCCCTGGAAGGGAAGTGGGGCAACCGAGGTACTGTTAAGCAAATAAGGGGCACACTTACTTGGGTGGGACATGCATGTGGGGAATGAGAGACTGTAGGTTGTTAGTTGAGTTGGCACCTGAGACATAGTCTTTCCTGTTGTCTATGAGCCTTTAGCATGGTTAGGAATCCCTTTACCTGGGTGGAGTTTAGTCCCATCTCAGGGGTGACTCGCTGTTGAGGGTGATGAACAGTGTGGTCTAAGGCTGGGAGGTTCGTGGAAGGTCTGCACGCAGTTGGTGACATTATTACCAAGATAAGTGCCAATTGTGTGATAAATTTACATGCTGCATTGTTATTTACATGCTTATTTTTATGGGTTATCATATGTGTGATTATAATTGTGCTTATTTTTATGGGTATTGCCTGTATATGATGCATGTATATGTTACTGCTATTTCAGTGTGAATCTGTGCATTTACATAACGTATTTGTCTGTTCACGTTTTATATATAAAGCTTTCTCAAGACTTTTGTGTGTGGATATGTTTTAATCACATGCAATTGGAAATTTTTATGTGGCATAGCTCAGTTTGGATGTTGGGTATGTTACAGTATGTTCCGCAGAGAGAACAAAAGAGTTCTCTGGAGTAGCGTGGCCCAACATGGATTGTTGGGGATGTTACAACATAACATCGGAGCTAAGTAAAGTGTCTGAGTAGTGGCATTGCCCGACCTGTTGGTGGACGGGGATGTTACATGTCCACTCCAAAGTATTACTTGGGAAATCTCTCTTGCATAATTTTCCCCTTTAACTTTTGGCAAAAGAATGAAATAAGGACTAGGGTTTTGTTTTATAAACTTACTTTTACAAAATAAAATTTTTGTTCATTTTTTCTCTTGATATTTCAACACATTAATGATAAACACATGTACTATTTTTTAAAAAATTTGCATTGCAGTGCGCCTTATAGATGCAAGCACACCAATGTGTTATGTTGACTTAAACACATCAAATAAACAATGTACAATGAAATAGAAGTGCAAACCTTTGCAATTAGAAATTTGTGAAGGTTATTGCGAAGGTTTATTATCAGTGTGTATTAAAATTTAACGCACCAATGTGATTAGGGTATATACACGCACTAGTGTGGTATATGCAAATTAGGCACACCAATTATTTAAAAAAGACCTTCAAAACTTTGTTTGAAGTTAGAATGTTACATGCTTCTCAAATTTTCTTTTAGGAATGTAGACACGTATTAATTATGGTTTTAGCTCAAATATAGGGAAAAAAGGTGATAATATCAAAAGGCTAGTTCTTTAGATTCCACCTCATTTCATATTGTTCCATGTTCATTTGGAATAAGTCTAGATTTTATTTATATTTTGATTATCTGATTGAATTGATGATTCCTTTGCACACACATTTGACTAATTATGTATTGTTTTTTGTAGGATCTTGATTCAAGTTCAAGTTTGGATGCATAGGACAATCCACCGGTCAAAAAATATCACAAGTTATTCTCAAAAGCAAGATATTGAAGACAAATGGTAGACAAAAATGGAAAGCCACTTTACCCCGCCAATTGTAACATGCCATCTTCTAGCAATCATCATAAGCCAATGGTACTTCATAATGAATTAGATTGCTTTTATGACACCCCAATAGTATGTGGCTATTCAAAATGTAAAGGATTGAAGGTGAACCCTTGGCATGACACACTATCCCATTATATTAATGATCAACTACCCAAATTTGATGGCATAATACCTCCTACTATGGTGAAGGATCCAATAGGTGATATAGAAAAAACACGTAGGAACACTTCCATTTGCTCTTTTTTTGAAAAGTTGGAAGCCAAATCAACTATGTTTCATCCTAAATTGACCAACCTATCTCCTTCTATTGAGTCAACTGAGAGTTGTAGTGAGCAAAAATATGACATCAATACTACCCAAAACATCTCTACTAGGAGATCCAAAAAGTTGTAAGAGTCGAGAGCAACAATTTCCAAATACCCACGAAGGTTAGTTCAATTGTTGGAGGGCAGCGATGACTTCTCTCTTCCTATTCATCTGCAAAGTAAATACCAAACCTATTATAACCATGATTTGTATGGTGCTTGGTCATCTTCCCTTCATGTTCCCAATATTAGGATTGAATTCTCCTTTTGTGGTAATAATTACATGATTTCCAAATCTAAAATAGATGTTGCAAATCTTGGGTTGTTTATCCTTTCACATATATTCGTTCCTCCCAAATAGTGAGTAGCACTTATGCCATTTTATGGTCCTCTTTATAGTCGATTTGACTCCTCGAATATTGTTAAATGCAAAAATAACATTTTTACATGTATAATATGTGCATGAACCAAAATTTTAACATGAAGAACTTGTTATAAATCATTGGTCGTCCACTCACTCATGGGAACATTGCAGGGTTCATAACTAGTTGTAGGTGCTCATTGCTCAATGCAAATTGTTCATTTGAGGAACACTCCAATAACAAAAAGTTCTTTATGGAAAGGAAGGCATCCAAATTTGTTGTTGTGCATGCAATATGTAGTTTGTCTCCTGGTGACAAGTTGTTAATAAACTATAACTTTCATAAACCACCAACCTCTCATCGAAGGTGGATTGCATTGGGACTACCTTTAGATGTCCCATTGGGGTGTAAGAAAAATATCATTTGAATAATTGTATTTTAGGATTTTCAATGGAATTAATCTAAATGTATTTCTTAATTCAATATTTGTTTTATAAAGTGGTTGGTTGCATGTGTACTATTGGGAAAAAATTCAACGCTTCTAATAAATGTTTGGTCTAATGTTTCAACATATTAATTGCATTGTGTTCACTAATATAATCAATTTAATGTTAAAATTTTTTGCGATTAGGATTCTGAGGACAAGCGATATGTCTACCATCTATTGTTGCACCCACTATGATGTCAAATAGAGATAAAGTTGTCAAACGAGCACAACTTGGAGAGGAAGCATACCAAGCATGGTTGAATTAACCACATATTCAATACCCACTATGTCATGAGTTGCCAATTCAAAATTTTTATAGTAACAATAGTTATTCACATGTTAGGGATGAAGATAATAATATAGAGGTGGGTGTGGATGAATTCTTATAGGGTACCCGTGCCATGGAGGGAATGTTGTTACATGTATTCCATCAAAATGAGTTAGGGTAACAATGTTTATATCATTGGTACCTCCTTTGAAAGCCTAAAATTTTCTTCCACCACTTGTTATGGGATTTTTACCTTGTGACATTAGGTTTGTGTCACAATAGAGCCTGGCCATATTTAAAAGGCAGAACCTACCCTCACACACAAACTTAAAATAAAATAACTACTTGGAAGAGAGAATAGAAGAGGTCACACCTTGTATCCAAACATTTGCTGTTATTCCTCACTCTCGACCTTTGAATTGATCTCGATCGCTACCCGTACTAACGTGTAAAAGGAGATCAAGTATATATTGCAACAAAGTAGTTATGAAATCAAGTTATACATGCAAGTGTGCAAATTCAAATATGTAAAGCAAATTAACATATATAAATATATTGAACAAAATTGCACATATATGGAGGGAAAGAGAACTCTGATCCAGATTTATGAGCGGAACGAAATGAAAACACATATTTATAATATTAACATAGAGACACAGTGAACAATAATAGAGATACAATAAAACTTGACTTCTATTAAATAAGAAATATGCCGAAAACTGTAAAATGCAGACTGAAAATAAGCTTGCTAGAATGGTGGCAACTTATCTATGAGAAGAGATGTGAGGCTTATTCTCATTCGCAAGAAGATGAGTACAATGAGGCTATGAAGGCCTTCTTAAAATAATCATGAATTATAAAATCCTATACATCCAAAAACCTAACTCTAGGAGATGAATCGTCAAAAGTGATGTGGGCCCCATTGGGGTAAGTTAGTACATCAACTTCCCGGGGTCGTAACTTTTGTATACGATCTTTGTTTAGGGTGCACGATAGATCGTTGGGAAGGTCTTGACAAGGATATTCATTTAGGGGGCTCAACAAAATCCCTATACTATGATTTAGGTGCTCGATCGTGAAAAAACTTTGTCTAGGCCCTCAAAATGGCCCCAAAAGTTTGGGACCTGAAAAACTGCTAAAAATAGTAAGTTACCAAAAAATTGTTTTGAGCCATATGGAATAGGTAGGTGGCCACCGAGATCCTCCTAGATCAATCCTCCCCCCTTAGGAAGAAATGGTCTCCATTGCGTTGAGTTCCCCATCAGATGAGAAAATTTTTGCTGAATTTGGTCCCGGGTGAGCCACTTGCCTTGGTGTAGGAGCTGCCCTACTTTATCAACCCGATAAAGATGGATCCTCTTTTGGAAAGTTCCCTTGACCCAGGTTTCTATGATCTGATCAATGGATGCTTGTTCCATGGAGTCAGGGTTGAGAGTTGTTGGTCTCAACTGTTATGTTATCTCTGAGGTGTCCAATAATGGTGGAAAATAAGGCCGAAGGAGGTCCACATTGAACACTAGGTGCAAGCCAAGGAAGGGGGGAAGGTTGAGCTCAAAATCATTGTCACCACAACCTTGGTGATGATTCAAGGTCCATAACAGATTGGGTGAAGCTTCCGATGAGGCCCTGTAAGACATTCTTTCTACAAGTGCAACCAAACTTTGTCTCCAACTTGAAACTAGTGTGGGATGCAGTGTTGATCATGGCACTGCTTATACTCGTCATTGGACTTCTGTAAAATATCTTGAACCTGTTGGCAGATGTGCTGGATCCACTCAATGAACTAAGTGGCTTTGTTAGCTTTAGTTGGAGCATGTGACAAGTCTGCTTGGGTGGCCACAAGGGGTAGTGCAACGTCCATGGGACCCAATGGTTGAAATCCCAACCCCACCTGAAAGGGGTTGTCGCCAGTTGAGCTATGTATGGCTCTATTGTAGATGTGATGAACATAGGGAAGACTCTCATCCTAGGTGCAAGGGTGCTTGTAATTGTACATGTGCATGATGTACATGATCATTTGGTTGAAAACCTCAGTTCAACCATCCATCTAGGGGTGGAAGGTACTGGATTTGGTGAGCTTGGTGTCCAGTAGTGACCAGAGTCTCAACTAGAATGCGCTGAGGAACTGACTGTCCTGATTTGAGATAATGGTTTTTGGGATCCCAAAGTGTACCCACACTCATTCAAAGAAGATCTTGGCAATGGCCTCCACTTTGATGCTCTTCTTGCAGGCGACGAGAATCTCCATCTTGGAAAAGTGATCAACAAACACAAAAACATAGTCATTTCCCCGCTTGGTGGACAAAATCCCAACATGTAGTCCATTGAGATGGATTCTTAGGGTTTGTCAGGAGTAGGCAGAGGAGTGTACATGCCTTGTTTTTTAGTGGCTGGTTTGGCAATAGCGTAGGCAGTGCAAGACCAAAAATACTTGTTGACATCCTGTCGAAGTTTCGACCAGTAGAAATGTCGTTGCAACACTACCACTATATTTTCCATGCCAAAGTGTCTTGCCACACGACTATAGTGGGATTCCTAAATCAACTTCACTCGCTCGCTTGATGGAACACAGAGATGGCCCAGATGGCACAAAAACTCATCCTGAAGATGGAAATTAGTGACAATTGTGTTTGCGCCCAACATCTGGTAGGTGTTAGTGAAGTCAGGATCTGTCTCACAGAGGTGGGGTCATCCGGAGGTCTCATGGCCGTAAGAGTCTAGCACTTTGGTGAGTGTCATGACTGGAGGTTGGATGAGGAAATCAACGACTCGGTTGGTACTTCATGTTTTATACTTGATGTTGAGGTGGAACTGTTGCAAATATGTGGACCACTTCTGATGGTGATCATTCTACAATTTGTCGTGTGTCTGTATGAACTATAGCAACTTATGATCACTGTGGATGACTGTCTACTTCTCGAGAATGTAATGCCTCCACTTACGACATGCTTGCATAATGGAGCACATTTCTTTGTCATAAGTAGGGTACTTACATATGACATATGATAGTGTCTCACTATTATAGGCCATGAGGTGGTCGTGCTGAGTGAGGATTGCACCCAAAATATATTATGAATCATTTGTCTCGATATCAAAGGGTTGTTGCAGGTCATGTAATGAAAGCACTTGGGATGAGCACAATCACTGCTTCATATCATCAAACACTTTTTGTTGGGACAGGCCCCACACAAATTTTTCCTTACCACCATTGCTAGTTATTTCGTTGAGGGCCCATGAAATATGGGAGAATCCCAACATGAACCTGTGATAGAAATTGGCAAGGCCTAACAAGCTCCAAAGCTCAGTGAGCATGGTTGGAGTTGGCCAATGATGGATGACTTGGATCTTGGCAGGATAAACATGCACACCATGCACATCAATAATGTAGCCTATGTATTGGACCCTATCCATGCCGAAGGAGAATTTTTCCAAGTTGGCATATAGCTTGTGTTGTCGTAGAGGTGCAAAACTTGCTGAATATGTTGCAAGTGTTCTTCCCAAGTCTTGTTGTAGATGAGGATGTCATCCAAATACACCACCACAAAAGAATTAGTGAAAGGCCGCAAGATATCGTCCATCATCCTAATGAAAGTTGTCGGGGCATTTGTCAAACCAAAGGGCATGACCAACCATTCAAAAAGACCTTCTTTTGACTTGAAGGCATTTTCCATACATCTGTCTGCTCTACTGGGACCTGATGGTAGCCAGACATCAGATCAATCTTATTGAAGTATTTCCCCCCCTTTAGTTGATCAAGGAGATCATCCATTTGAGGAATCGAGTATTGGTTTCTGACTGTGATTTTATTTAGGGTATGGTAATCAATGCAGAGTCACAAGGTCCCATCTTTCTTTTGCACCAACACGATTGGGCTTCCACAAGTTGATGAGATGGGTCAGATGTTCCCCTTGTGGAGAAGTTCCTAGATCTGACGCTTCATCTCCTCATTTTCTAGTAGAGAGCAGTGATAGAATGGCCCATTGGGTAGAAGTGCACTAGGGGTTAGATCAATGGGATGCTTGACTTGACAGTGCAGAGGTACCCCAATAGGTGATGATAAGATGTCTTTGTATTCTTCCAAGACCTTATCCACTTGCTTCTGTTGCATGGAGAGGTCAGTCGCATAGGCCATGGATGTGGCTGGAGCCTTTTGCTCACTTTGAGAGTGAATCATGAAGAAGACAAACTTCCCGGTCTGTGAAATGACCTTCCTGCATTGTTGGGAAGAGATAAAGGAAATAACACTACGTGGGACTACATCAGGTATCCTGTGTAATTTCCTGTTCAAAGTAATAATAACAATATGAGGCCTAGACTCATATACATCATGACATTTCCATAAATAAGGTTGGCCCAAAAGAACATCACAAACTTCAAGGGGAGCAGCATCACACAATACCTCATCTTTGAATGGCTTGATTCCATACGACAGATGACACTATTGGCTGACGCGAAGATCGCTTCCTTGACAGAGCCATCCGATGGTGTAGGGATGCAGGTGTGGCATTGTTGGTAGGGCTATCCACTTGACAACGTATGTTGAGATGAGGTTCTTTTGGTTATTTCTATCAATGATGAATTGTAGCGAAGTGCCTTCCACCCACATCTGTGAATGAAAGAGGCGCTCGCCTTCCTATGACTCATCAGGTTCATCGGGCTGGATCTTGGTGGTAGCAACGGTGGTACTGGGTTCCAAGTCAATGATCCGTCTCCATTTTTCTGGTTATGACTTAGAGTCAAAACCTGCATCTGATTTAGAGGCTTTCTCCTCAGCCAACAATGACTACTTTGAGCAAAAATCAACAGTGTTATGCTAGGGGCTCTTATGGAAGTCACACCACTTCCCGATATCTTTGTTCATCTTCCCATTATCCTTCTTTGCTTGTGCCTTGGAATGGTTGTCCAGAGGTTTCCCATCTTTTCTTTGTCCTTTGTTCTGTAGGTTGGGGCTACCCTTTCCCTGCTTCTGGAGTGGGGGGTTCCCAGAACCAACCATCGCATATTTTGTTTAAGCTTCTGCTCGATTTTGACGACATATCGATAGGCCGTGCCCAAGGATGAGATGTCCAAAAACTCCATCTTTGTCTGGATGTATCTATGTAGACCACCGCGGTACTTGAGCACCAGATGTCACTCAAAATATTTGATACCCATCTTGGTGCGCAAGGTATGGAAGACATTGGTGAGCTCTAGCATGGTTTGGTCTCTTTCATGCCGCAATGTGGTCCATCTTGTATACAAGTCATCATAACTTCCAACAGGGTAGTATTGTTCCTTGAGAACATCCCTGAAGGAACCCCAAGTGGGTGAAACTACAAATAATGTGGATCCCTCTATTTCCTTTTGCTGACAGAAAGTCTCCCACCAATCTTTGACATGGGGGACGACCTTGAGGAGCGCAAATGTAATATTTTCTCTATCGAAAAAGTTGTGGACAAAAAAATACCCTTCTAGAAAGTTTAACCATTTATCTACAACATCAACATCTATTTGACCTTCAAATATAGGAATATCAAAATTTATCCTTCAATGGGGCGACACCTTCGCTTGAGGTGGATGTGTTGCTTGTCAAAAGTTGTTGAAGGATTTGTGCAAAGTTGTCCATCATCTCGTTCCTCTGTCGCTCAAGGGCTTCCTCGAGCAACATTTTGAAAGGATCTCCTATCCCATAATTTTTCTTTTCGCACGCCATGGATGATTTCTTGGGCATGCGAGAGCAGTTTTCCTCAAGAGAAACAATCTCGAGACCCAACTCTCTATACCCTGATTGCGTCAGGGACATGCACTAAAAAATGACAAGGAGAAAATTGATCTGATACCACTGATTCGGATTTATGAGCGGAATGAAATGAAAACACATATTTATAATATTAACATAGAGACACAATGAACAATAACAGAGATACAATAAAACTTGACTACTATTAAATAATAAATATTTTGAAAACTGTAAAATGCAGATTGAAAACAAGCTTGCTAGAATGGTGGCAGCTTATCTCTGAGAAGAGATATGACAACTACACCCATTCACAAGAAGATGAGTAGAATGATAATTTGAAGGAATTTTTAGAATACTCATGAATTCCAAAACCCTAGACATCTAAAAACCTAACCCTAGGAGATGAAGCACCAAAAGTCATGTGGGTCCCGTTGGGGTAAGCTAGTACATCAACTTCCTTGGGTCGTAACTTTCACATATGATCTTCGTTTAGGGCCCACGACAACTCGTTGGAAAGGTCTCGATGAGGATCTTCATTTAGGGGGATCAATCAAATCCCTTGGTTATAATTGAGGTGCCCGATCATGAAAAAACATTGTTTAGGCCCTAAAAATGGCCCCATAAGTTTGGGACTCGAAAAACTGCTAAAAATAGTAAGTTGCCAAAAAAACTGTTTTGAACCAGTTGAAATAGGTGGGTGGCCATCGAGATCCTCCTGGATCAAACTCTTTTATTGAAAACAATATAAGTAGATAGTTACAACCTAACTCTAGCTGTCGACACTACCTCAAAGCCAACTGCCCAGGTTCATCCACTTGACCCTTCAAGCATCAACTCAACAAAGTGGATCTTCCTCAAATGATTTAGAAGGGATAGGAACATACCCTATAATCATATATGAGAGAGGAAAGAAAGTTGGAAAACAATTTCCAGTTCACAGAATGCTACTCAAAGGTTCTGGTAAATAGGGAAGCTTGCAAATCGTCAACATAATCTTGCACCAAGGTTGTCTCCCCTCATCCATACCCCCATAGGTGCTTATATACCATCCTAAAGAGGCTGAGATGGTTATATTCTATTGTGTATGGTCCAATGGAAGTTTGGGAATGGTCCAAACTGAAAACCTCACCCAAAATGTGGAATATTTTTTTTTTTCACAAAATTGAGGGTATACGTGGTTTGTACATTGGAAAATAGTGTATATACACAATTTGCACATGGGTTAATAGTGTATGGAAACAAAAGCGTTGTTTTTTAGATGATTCTAATGAAGGAGAATGAGATTTAGGTTTGCAAGCTAGGTAATGGACTAGGTCACCTCACAAATGCAATTTGATGTGGCAATTTGTGGTATAACAAATGCCCCTTAATGTGTGAGGTTAAAAGAGTAATTGATGGCTGAAATAAAATATAAATTCGAGAGGCAAGAATGCATTGAAGTAAGTCCCAATGAAAGTTCCCAAACAACTGATCCAAGAACAAAACCGTCAGCAAAAATCAAGTAAGAGTATTCTCTTCCTGAGTCGGGCATACCCATGTTAAGGAGTGATATAAGTATGGCTGCCAAACCAAGAACACTGCAAATCCATGAGTAATGAAAGAAGAAATGATGTCCATGGCCAAAAAAACTATACACAGTGGATCCATGTGATATATATAAGTAACAATCATGGCCACAAAAAATAAACAGTGGATCGCATGCAAATGTAGATCATAGCCACAAATGGATACACAATGGAGCTATGTCTCAAAATCAAAATAGAGGATATCTGGAGCTTATGAGGTGAACAAAATGATCCTATGTAAGTACCAATGTCTGTAGGGGTGGTACAATCAATACAGGTTGGGTAGGATCACAAAATATGTGATGCTCATACTTCACCCAAACTCTTCAAAACAACTCATTGTGGTGTGAGTCTACACTATGTGAATAGATATGTTGAAGTCGAACACAGTGAGACACCGTTTGATTACTGATCATTGATATATATTGTTAAAAAATGCGAGACAAACCATCGATGATGATAATGGGAGTCAAGGTACCTAGTACAATCTAACAAGTGTGAATAAATGATTTGATGTCAAACACCTAATAGAATCTACCAATTAGGGGACATTGATGTATTCCCACCATCAATAGCGAGGGAACCTGCCATTGATGACTGCAATCCCCAAGGTACTAAAAATGACTCTAGATCCTTGATGAAATCAATAGGAAGAGATCTATTGGAAGGAGGGAATTAAGGCATCCCCCATCATCCAACATGAAGAGTAGGAGAAGGCCAAAGATTTGGAAGGACTTGGACGAAAAGATTGTAAGGACCACGTCGAGGTATGACTCCGGTGTGAACCATATGGAATAACACACGACAAAGACTCTTTGAATAGTATCCAATGATGAAGACTACTGACAAAGACGATGGATCCACCAATGGGGTCAAATAGAAACCAAGGTACCTCATGAATACATATGTGTGATGCTTGTTTTTTACGTCGAACACAAGGGAAACCACTCCATCCATGACCAATGGTGGTTTGTCATTTGTTGAGCACAAGGTCACCTATCAATGATGGAAATAGGCCCATGGTGAAACTCTAGGTCATACTCTCAGATCAATGAGTCGTAGTTGACAAAAGCAGACCCACCAACAAGAAGTCAATGGGGACCTTCTATACTAGCACGAGTGAATTACAAAAATACTTGTGAAAATGAGACATACTTGATTGACACGGGAAGGCCGACATGGAAAGTCAAGGATTTTTGTAGAATGTCCTACTCAGGTTGAAATATCCCTTGAACAAAAACATGACACATTATGTGACTTAGGAAACATGGATTACAACCTGGGATACATCTGTGATACATGAGGCATCAATAGACGCTCCTTATGACTAGAAGAATAACTAGATGACATAGATTATACTCAAAACGAGAAAAGTCTCCTAAAGCCATACTAAACCCAAAATATTGTTATACTGACTCAAAGATTGTGCTTTGTTCAAGGGCGACAAATAAAGAGATAGATGCTTTCCCCCCCTTCTTTTTGATTTTTTTTTGTCTTTTTCATGTTATTAAAGCGTGAAAAGGAATAAAAGAATGCTATAGGACAATGGAGGAAACGAGTGTCGCAGATAAGTGAACTTGTTCTAGAGAGTAAGGAACATACCTATGCTCAATGCAAGAAAGTATGTGCAAGATAAGGACACTCAAGGGAATGTCTCTAGGGATAAAAGTGTCAAGTCACAAAGGCATAAATTTCAAGGCTAGCAACTGGTAGGAATGCATAAGTAAATGGTTCAAAAATGGCAAGCTAAAGCCGACATTAGGCCTAGAAGTGTGATCGGTTAATATGCAATGCAATTACAACTCGACAAAATTGTGGAAGCCCCATGGGTAAGTTAGACAGAAAGAGATGGAGAGGAAGTCACGAGGCTTCAACGCAAAGACATGGTGGGACTAAATAAGGCTTCTGAGCCTATAGAAAAACTGCAGCATGGGTGTCAAAAATGCCAGTGAAATACTAACTAGGACACCCATGAAGAGCTAAGCTTTACCATCAGTAAAAGACACCTTTAAAGTAGCTTGAAGGTATGCTGTTGTGAACGAATAGGGTGGAACCTATGGTAGATATGTGAGTGATACGGATAAATGCATCATGTAGGTGGAATGGAACCTATGCTAAATGCCAGTAAAGAACACAATACCTACCGAAGAGTTCGAAAAGTGCTGACATATGTAGTAGCATATGTTAGAGGGAGTCTCGCAGGTAATGGCCAAAAAAAGATTGAGAAGAAGATATGCAACTTCAACGCAAAGACATGGTGAACTAAACAAGACTCTCGAGCCTATGAAATTATTTCAGCATGGATACCAAACTGCAAACAAGGTTATAACTAGGGCACCCATGAACAGTGGGCTCTACCACATGAATTACAACACTTCTAAACAACAAAGAAGGTTTCGTGTCACAACTCTGTGTGGTCGATCCTAAGGCAAAGTGAACTAGGAAATGGATAATGAAAAAAATGCATGGAGGGGAAAATCTAACTTGTATGCTAGTTTCAAGATAACTTCTTGTCAGAACGGATTGACATGGAACAAAAAGATACCAAAGAAAATGTCTCCAAAGTATTGTATACAAGACCAAAAACACTTACCCATAAGTTAATAAGTCCAATAAGAAACCTATGATAAAAACATGTGCCATGGGATACAATACTTTGAAAACAAGAAACTTGAGAGTACAATATGTATAGAGCATTGCATAGTCTTGCGGTCTATGCATATTAGTTCTCCAAGTAGAGCCCATTGTTAGGCTCAGGACAGGGGCTTCTTTGGTAAACAACCTGTAAAGCTTCTAGTTCAGGAAGAGGTCGAAAATTCATAATGATAGATTCAAGGATAGACTTATCCGAAGGAAATTCAAAATCCAGGAAACTGGGACTCGAAGACTCACCAATACCAGGGCTTGAGGTCTCACAAGAAGCAAGATCAGACTCAAGGTGAAGCACTAGATTACTCGAGCCAATAGGGGGAAGCAAGGGCTCAAATCCCCCCATTGGATACAACACCTGATCAATTGTTGAGACCTTGTCTTGAGAAGGTGAACATAACTGTAAAGGATCCTTCTCAGAGGCAATTGAATATCGAGGATATGACGCCACATAATTCACCTATGGAGGGGAAGAGTCTACTCGAACACTAGTGTTACACACCTATTTGTCACACTTAAGTGAGGGAGTGTTTTCCATGATCCCTAGACATGTTGTGGGAGAAATTTATCATATGAAGGAAAAAATACTAAGTGCACATGTATTATTCATTTTTATTGAAAAACATAAATTAATTTAGTCTGAGAATCCACCTCATATCTAGTTTCCTCATCTCAAGGAGAAGTTAAGAGTCTCATGGATGGTTGATATATTTTCTCAAACCAATATCCTAATTTGATGGATCTTGAGAGATATTTTCTCCCTAAAATCCTTAAGAGATATTTTCCCCCTAAAACCCTCGAGAGATATTTTCTCCCTAAAAATCTTGGAGATCCCAATTTAATGGATCTAGTGAGTGATCTTCTCCTTGGATTGTTGAGTTAGTTCTCAAATGGAAAATTATTTAAATTCCTTATGTGAGACCTTGGGGGAAGGGTTTTCAGAGTGTCAAACCTTTGATCTTGTGAGGAGGTAGTTCATAGCATCATACCTATCATATGGTAATGCACGAAGGGGTTGGAAAAATGAGAGCTTGGAGGAATTGATGCAACATCGTCAATGAGGTTGTAAATATTCCATTTCTTTCCACTTTTAATATATAACTTGGCATATTTCTCTTAATGTCTACATTGTTCATTTCATGAATGTTTATCTTTGTCTTTTTTAAGTCCAACATAGATAAATCTACTTTCATCTAATGATATATAGTAGCAGAAGAGGATTGTCTCATCTCTTACAGGAGGGCTACTTCCATACTCAAAGCTTGGAGATCAAGTTCAATAGTTGGAGCAACAAGGACAACCTATAGAAAAGAGGTAAGTCATCTATATTTCTCTCTCTCTCTCTCTCTCTTGATTTCATTAATGAACATATAAAATAGTCTTAAGGGGAAGTTAGTGTCCATTTGCTTTCCTTCTGTTTTGGATCGAAGGAAACCCGATACAAGGGGGATTTTACCTGTTTGTAGGGGGAATTCACCACAACAATAGGAAAACACAAATGGAAAACCTGAGATGAAATCAAACTAGGATGGTGATTATTAGATGAAAGTTGAACAATCATGACAATGCTTCTATTGTGAGGGAAATACATCGCACAAAAGAGCGTAGACACCACAACCTTCATAGCATATCGACTAAAACAACACTAGTAACATATTGACTAGAACAGTCTTCCCACCTAAGGTGATAGGCGACTGAGGAAGAATCCCCAAACATTCACTAGGTCTTCTATCGAAAGCCAACTACTCACTCGTATATGACAAAAGCTTGTGAGAACCCAATGATTGCCAAGTCGAGGAGGGTAAAATACTTGTAGAGGATCCTTCATCTATAATACATCGTTAAATTTCTTTCAACATAGATTCAACCAGAACCATTATTTGGAAAGGTGTAGAAGAAGGAAGGCAAGGCTCCACAAGATCATTCCAATGAAAGGAAACCATCATAGGACTTGGAGGGAGCGTACTTGAAGAGAGTGGAATGCCCCCTTATTCAAAAGGTGTTGAACTAGAAATGCTAAATATATAGTCGAAAGATGCATCACTTCCCGAAAGAAGAGTGGGATTAGTCGAAGATTGCGTTGACTTGACCACTTTGAAATATTGGTCACTCTCCAAGAGAAGAGTGGGATCAACCAAAGATTGCATCGGTGCAACCACTTCATCAACCACTGGTTGAATAGGATGCAAGACAACATGGTCAAGAGATGATGTAAGTTTTAAACCTGCGAAGTAAAACAATGCATATAGATTCTTAAGAAAAACAAAAATTAATCAATGGCTCATTCACATAGTACACAAAGATTTTTTTACTGGAAACCCTCAACCAGGAAAACCTTTCTTATATTCATTATATCGAATTTCACTATTCACCATACAATATATACAATGTTTTTAGGTATTCCATAGATACCAAAACCCTAATCCCTTAATCCAAGATTAATTTAGAAAACCTCTAAAATAGAAAAATTCGCTAAAAATAGCAAAAACGAAGTTGTCGAACCTGACACACCCACACACACAAGTGCAAAGAATATAACATATACCCAACAGATGCATCACCCCCCAAAATGATACTGGTATCGACCAAAGATGGGGTCGACATGATCACTTCATCAACTAGAATATGACACAGAACTAGAAGGGCCTTCATACAAGGACCACACTCTTCGTACCATGGCAATAGCAGGCCCCAAATGAGTAAGGTGATCTCATTTGCAAAGATTACAAGGGAACTTGGGATTATGTCATATACATATAGTATTCTCAACCGTATTAATGCCCCCAACATGACTTGCAGTAGTCAGTGGGTTTCCCCCAACATGACTTATAGGGGCTGGTGATAGTTCTCCAACATGACTAGAAGAGGTTGGTGACTTAGTGCTAGTATGACTTGCAGTGACTAGACTTGTGCTTCCAGCATGACTTGCAGAGACTAGTTGTCTGTCCCCAACATAACTCACAGAGGCTAGTGATAGGTCTCCAACATGACTAGTAGAGGTTGGTGATTTCTTCTTCTTACTCTTCCTCTTCCTATTCCTTTCAGACTTCTGGTTATTAGTAGCAAGACTTTCACTAGAAGAGGGAGAAGGGGAAGGAGTAAAATTTGTGGATGCAAAAGGTAAAGGATCAACATTTGTATGATGCCCCTGACATAAGGTGCTTATCTGAGAAACATCAAGAGCATCCAGGACATTCATAGTGGTCCAAAACCAAACCGATAGTCCTACATTCAACCCAAGAATGTTCAAAGTGGGCATCAAGGGGCACCAATGTTTCCAAAGAACGAAAAAGCACAAGAATATGTTTGGGAACTGGTCTCTTGGTTGGTATCCTCAAGAACTTTGGCCATGACCTTCGTATGCATAGGTTCGTCCCTTGCGGGATTGTTCATGTCCATAAAAGTATCAAGCATTGACTCTAGTGAATCAGTGGTATAAAAACCCATGCCTTCTAGGAGGCAGCTCTACACTTTCAAGAGAAAGACCAGGGGTCCTTCCCGACCAATGGAACGATTGGTTGACCACCTTGAATCAACGATCCAAAAGTGGTGATGCTAACACAACCTAAGGCTAACTATACAAAGAAACACTCCAATAAATAGTCCTAAGAGAAACATCACAAGAAAACAACTTTTCAAAATCTTCAACCCAGGTGGATAAGGTCCTGAGTCCAAAGCGATAAAAAAGTGGAAAGGGACCTTCTGGATGAAGGCACAGGTTGATTAAGTCTCGTGAAACAACGAACGAAGGGGTGAGAAGAAGTTATCCTGACCTCCACTAACCAACATTATCTAATGAAAGTACCCATCCTTCATGGGACATCCTCCAATAGTACTAAAAAGTGTGATAAGAAATCTACCCTAGGTACCATGGGAAACCCCCCGTAGTCACCTATGGGATCCCTAGGAAAATAAACTTAGGTCACCAACTTATAGTCATAATCTAGGGGTAAAATCGACAATCCGAACTGGATGTATGGGCATGGTAACTAAGCCTGAAGCTCTTCCAGAGGATTGTCTACAAAAGTGCCAGTGTCACTTCAGAAAATCTCGAACTAGGTCCAAAGCTTCCAAAGGATTGACGCTAAGAGGGCCAGTATCACTTCAAGAAAACTTCAACCAATTTCAAATTTTGTAGAGGACTAATGCAATATGAGTTAGTATCACTTCAGGAAAAACCCCCAAATACTCTCAATCTGCTACACTTGGTCGATTTTCGGAGGGGTTATCTCCTTTACTCTTCCTCAAACGACCTCGTGTTTGGCTCCTGTGTGAGAGGAGTTTCTCGACCACACTTATATGACAATTGGGTTTGACTCTCCCTAACTCAGATTCCTGTATTTTTTTATTGGCCTTGGAGAGTTATCTCTCAAATCCTATTCCAAGGCCCTAACCCTAAACTTGTTTATGGACCCTAGAAACAAAGTCTAGTAAATTTTAAGTTTAGCGTTCATTTTAGCGGTTGTTCATTACTCAAAGGATAC
>ML798218.1:184146-199749 GCA_009831015.1 Picea engelmannii | reverse complement strand
TCTATGATTACTTGCATATGGTCTATGCCATTATTGGTTGGTCACTACAACTCTTTTTCAATATTTTTTGCCTCTTCCTCGAGATTATGTGTCTTCCATGTTATCTTCTCCTTCAGATTTTTGTCCTCGCCATACTTTATGTATTCCACCCCTCAACATAGAGATGTACATTTCCATGGTCGGTGATTTGAAGGGTAAGATCTATTTATTTACTAAGAACATATTGAGCCAAGTGGGAACTTCTCTTGTCGTCCAAACAAGACAGATTTTCTATGAGAAACACATGATTATCTAGTAACAATATAAATGGAAGGATGGAAGGAAAAGGATAATATATAGTTGGGATATAATTATGGGTAGAATGGGAATGATAGAGTCATGAAAAGGAGCAATTCTCCCCACTTTCAGTGTGCAAGATATATTTCATTAGGGTGAAACAACTTTTACCAGTTGTTATATGAAAAGTTTCGGGAGAATTTGAAACTAGTCCAGTGCTAAAATCATCATTTTGAGAGTAAGTGAATATTAAAAGATTTATTTTCATAAATGAAAGGAGAAATGGAACCAAACTGGTGCAAATATAGTCAATAAATTTCATTGTGAGTACTCGAATAACATGCAATCTTAACATTTTAAAATCTGGTACAAACCAATAATGCTTGGGACTTCATCACAAAGAAATCATATGACTTAATATATCGAGCTAGGTTGGGACAATGATAATTAGATTGAAATTTTTATCGTGTAGGAGTTTTGAAGATACTGAAGAATGGATTTTTCAAATGCTATAAATTACCTTGAATATGCTTTGAGTTATCCAAATGAAACCAGACTATATATATGGCATTTTCGTATTGGAAGGAAAAGGTACTACTAATGAAAACTAGACTTATTTTTTATACATCATTCCAATGATAATCAGATCAACCCATTACCTTTAATGAAGAACGACGAATGAGCCACAAAAATGAACTTTGTTCGATATTTAACACTCAAAACTTCAACAATTGACGATCCTTAAATATTTTGTATCAAGTTTTGATCATCTTTGCCTAAATTGTTTCAGAGGTGAAAAGCGAAGTATTTTCATTGAGTAATATTTGGAGAATGGATGACACGAGTGAAACCCTAAATTTCAATGAATACACAACCTCAAACCTAGGCGTTAACATTTTATAAAGACATATTCGATCCCAATAAAGGTGATGTCAATAGATTCGATCCCAAATGTGGAAATTTTTTAGGGTCGAGAGCTCGGCCCTCACCTTTCTACATGAAAATATAATCATAGTATCAATTATTAGGGTCAAGAGACCAGCTCTTGTCCTTCTATACAAAGATATAAACAATGTATCAAGGTTCAGGATTGAGAGCTCGTCTCTCACCCTATCCATAACAAATACATAACAATCTATACAACGATATAAACAATGTATCAAGGTTTAGGGTTGAGAGCTCGGCTCTCACCCTATCCATAACAAATAAATAACAATTTATTCTGATGATATTCTATCCCAACATGAAATGAGTTTTAGGGTTCTCTCAATGCTGAGGATGTAGGTGGAAATGTGGTTGAATATATGGCTGGGAAAACCAATGATGCATTTCATCCAATGCTCAATGATCAACCCAACCCCATTATAGTTAAAAACGTAAACATTACTTACCAATTTGGGTGACATCCTTTTCTCTTGCATAGTACTCGGTCCATTTGTATTCAAGTCGATTTGTCTTCACTCCATTTTGTGGGTGTCGACACATGCTAGGGCTTCTAATTACAGTGTGTGTGTGCTAGTGGCCACTGATGATTAATTTGAAATGATTCATGGTTGTTGATTCATTACAATATGAAAAAAATATTCTCGTGCACTAGTGGCCACTAACAATCATATGTGTGAAGTTTGAAGAATTGCCTACTTTTGCAAAGAAAAAACTATGTCCCAAGCCAAATTTGTTGACTAAATGACCCACTGCAAATATAATTAGTAATTGTTTACTATTCATTGAATTTAAAAAGTGAAAGAATACTTGTTCCTTTTAAAGCAAATCGTGACTATGGATATCTATGGAAACTAGAGAAACATACAATGGCCATATTGGTTAATAGTTTCATCAATGAACCCCTTTCACTCCTTTTCCTTCACATCATCTATTTTCATCACCAAAACATTTTTGGCAATCCTTGTACATGCTTTATCTCTAATAGATCTAAATATGTTCCCAAGTTATTGGTAGAAAAAATGAATGATTTTTGAAAAATATATTCTCTAATCCACATTTGATAAGCGAGTAATCCATACGTTATTGGTCAATAATAATGATCATACAAATGTCCCCGAGGTGCAGGACAGTCGGTGACGGAGTGTGTTGTTAATCCACTCCGTGTTGTTAAAGTCACCGGTTCGAAACCTGCGGGGACAAAAAATCCAACCATGTTAAGGGTTGGTGTGGCTCAGGCCGGGTGCGATCCCCAGATGATTTTGATGGATAAGATGCCCCTGAGTCGCGGTTTCTCAAGCCACAGGTTAATCGCATAGCCAACAGGTCCCACACAAATTAACAAACAAAAAAAAAATAATGATCATACAAATAATATCTCAATGATCACACAATCGTTGCATCCCCATGGTTAATGCAACCTATGTATTATCACCTTTTTTTCTTGACCTCTACCTATTTTATCTCTCTTGCATCGCATGATAATAATAATTATAATAATAGTAACAATATGATCTCTTCAATGTCATCTATGGCCAATTGGGTGGTTCTCCTTCTCACCTACCTATTCTACCTTTGACTCCTTGTTATGTACAAAATATCCTAAATAGCATAAAATTAGAAAGAAGTAACTTGATAACTTGAGAATGAAAGAGACCAAATGAATGGGAAGCCTCTTCTAGGGGAAACCTCCTTTTACAATATTACAAATGCATAGGATGATATTATCTCTAAAACTATATCTCCTTGGTGTATATAGGAGACAAAGGGTACAATTACAATTAAGAGGCTTGGCCAACCATTAAAGGACCTAGTCAACCAATAATGACAACACTAATATAACAATAGAAATGTAATATCTCAATATCTAGGGCTTAACATGCCCCTCCCCTTCAAACAAGTGTCATCCTCAACACTTGATTAGTTGTGGATGTTTCTACATGAATAACTAATCTTCCCATGTTACATATTTTATTGGTAGGATCTTCCTTTTTTTGAGGCTCAATTTCGTAGTTGCTCGATCCATTTTTCAAGGATTATTTCTAGTTCTAGTATGATTTCTCTTATTAATCAATCTCTAGAAAAATAGTATGAGCTAGGATATCGTTGTCGATTTCCTTCTTTAAACAAGAAACATGGAAGACAACATGAACACATAATGATGGAGCCCAACTCCAATTTGTAAGCCAAATTTCCGATCCTCTACAACATCTTACAAGGACCATAGTACTTGGGTGCTAATTTATTGTCCTTCTTTTATTTCTCGAGGGACATTGTTTTATATGGTTGCAATGTCATAAATACCCAATCACTCACTTCAAAGTTCCTTTCACTGTAACCTTGATCAAATTGTTGTTTCATCATGTTTTATGCTATAACTAAGTTCTCCTTCAATAATTGGAGAACCTCTTGTTGATGTTCTATGTGATCCTTCACTACTTGAACCTTAGTTTTCCCTCTGAAGGGTGATGTGACTAATTGAATATGATATCCATAGAGTACCATATATGGGAACATTTTGGATGAAGTGTGGAAGGAAGTGTTGTACCACAATTCTATTGAGGGTAACCACTTGACCCATTGTGTTTATTTATTAGACACAAAGCAATAGAGATGCACCAATTGAGGTTAGCTTGAGTGTTTGTTTTCTCTCACCTAAGCTATTGACCATATTCCACTTGTTGGCCACTGATTTACAGACCATATTCTTATGTGGGTATAAAATGAGTAATCTTTGAGTCTTTAAACCCTCCCATACCATCAAGGCATGCATCTAGTGCAACCATGTCAAATTTCAATGACTACAGGAAAAGTTTGAGAAAATTTCAACATTGGCCCCATTAACTGGTCACTTTGCGGGGTCGACGAGAATCAACACTTATTCTAGTACTCAACACTAGTAATGTACCTATATCTAATATACTATTTCATGGCCCTTGAATTGTGAATGAGACCCATATCCCACCCAAGCACCAGAGTCTATTAAATAGGATAGATGTGGTGGTTTGAGGCCTTATTAATGGCCCATAAGCCAAAGAAAATATGTTTAGGACCTAAGGCCCTTTTGTTCCTCTCTAGTCATGGTAGAGTTCTTATGACCCATTCTTATTGTTAAAAACATACTAATGGTGCCCATATTCCTAGTTGGAGTCCTTGTTCATGGCCATTAAACACATGAAAGCTTCGTTTAGGGCCTAAGGCACTTGTTTTCATCCCTCAATGATGGTATATGCCTTTAATCCCATATGATGATATGATGATGGAATAAAGTGGGCTTGTGAGTCAAATTTGGGTCTAGAAACCCTCGCATATCGTTAAGGCATGTGAATAGTCTATCCATGTCAAATTTCAATGCATACAGAAACAATTTAAAAAAATTTCAACGTTGGCCCCATTCACATATCACTCTTGCCCGCCTCTAGTATTTTTATGGTGTTGATTAAGCAATCAATGAAAAAGAGGGATTTTTCATCACAAATATGACACAGATACATTGTATATACATTAATGTAGAACCTGAAAGAAAAATGAAGAAAGATTGATGAAAACTTAAAACTTGGGTCAACCAATTTGTGTACTTTGAAGAAAATTAGGGTCAAATATATACATGATGAATTGATGATGGAAGAAAGTGGGTGTGTGTCAAATTTGAGTCCAGAAACCCTCCCATATTGTTAAGGCATGAGAATAGTCTATCCATGTCAAATTTCATTGCATACAGAAGTAATTTGAAAAAATTTCAACATTGGCCCCATTCACAGGTCACTGTTGCCCGTGTCTAGTCCTAGTACAATTTCCATTCCTTGTTCCTTGTAAAATTCGTTCGACATTACACACGCCCCCGCATCTAGTACTGCAAGGGAGTATTTTTATGGTGTTGATTAAGCTATCAACGAAAAAGAGGTATTTTTCATCACAACTATGACATGGATACATTGTATATACATTAATGTAGAACCTAAAAGAAGAATGAAGAAAGACTGATGAAAACTTAAAACTTGCATCAACCAATTTGTGTACTTTGAAAGAAAATTAGGGTTTATGGTTTACATGATGAATTGATGATGGGATAAAGTGGGTGTGTGAGTCAAATTTGAGTCTAGAAACCCTCCCATATCGTTAAGGCATGAGAATAGCCTATTCATATCAATTTTCAATGCATACAGATACAGTTTGAAAAAATTTCAACGTTGGCCCCATTCACATGTCACTGTTGCTCGCCTCTAGTATTTTTATGGTGTTGATTAAGAAATCAATGAAAATAGGGATTTCTGTATCCTATGGAGTACTACACCAAAATTTTTGCCTTACCATATTGCTATTAGTCTAAATTTTTCTCCATTTCGATTAAAGAACCTCCAACAAAGGTTAGAGTGCACTCTTCATAATCATAAAGACTCTTTCCTACATCAACTAGTCTTGTTACATTCTAAGGCATGGGATCAATTAGAACTTTTTGAACAAGAAACATAATAAATAATAAGTAAAGAATATGTACCTCCTTTACATGATTTGTATTTTCCTTGGTTGACGTAGTGTACTCGAATGAATAGAAAGTGTCTCCAAATTAAGCTTGGCCTTGCCACTTGCACCCACTTGCCTTCTCTTTTGACCTTATATATACAATATTTCAAAATTTCAATACATTCATCAATATTCTAGTTGATCATCTTCATCGAACTCAACATCCATATCATCTGGTTCATATAAGGTGTTGTAAGGATTGACCGTATCAACATCGTCATCAATGTACTCATTTCCAATCAATATATCTTCATCATGGATATCATCATCAAGATCTGCATTGCCTCCTACTAGTACATTTGGTTCATCTCCTTCAGGCTCTTCATTTGAGACATATGCTACATTGACTACCTGTTCCTCTGCATCATCTTATTCTTCAAGATCATTTTCTTCCTCTACAATATTATACTTTACTGGCCTTCCTCTTGGATCATACCTAACAATAAATGACCAACCTGCTTTACCTAGAACCTCTGAGTAGAAGACTTGTTCACATTGGCTTGGAAGAACATAACGATCTATTCCTGGCTCAAATGACCTTGTATTAACCATGGTAAATCCGTTATCATGTAGAATAACAGTTCTATCAGGATCATGTTCATTCATTTGTAGCCTGTACCATTTGACGTCAAACAAAACTATTTTGAAGGATTTAAAGTCACACTCAAGTATGTCCTCCAAATACCCATAGTATCAATTTTTAGAGACTTCGGGACGTCTGTCACTTCTAGAGGAAACATTAGTGACCTCAAAGACTGCAGTTATCCCACAATTATAAGTTTTCCTCTTTTTGTCCAACTTTTTGATGCGAAATTTACGACCATTGCACCACATAGCCTTGTGATGTTTCAACTACAATATGCCAGACACATAAAACATATTTCACATAACTTGTAATGTATGGATGGAAAAAACACATCGACACTAACATTAATAATTTATGAAATAACATAATGAAATTATATTGAATGAATAGCATGCTTTCCTGTTTATCTTTCAAACCATGTGCTAAATCAATTTCCTGCTGCGTAAGATTGGTATCTCCATTACGATGAGCTACTATTACCAATGTAGAAACCCCTTCCCATGATAACCTACCTTCATGTTGTATGCATATATCAATCCATACCTTCATCCAGTCAATATTGTTTGTAATGTATATATGTAGTGCATCCCACTCTCGACCAACTGTATCCGAAAATCATAATTCACCAATATATGTTAGTTAGCAAGGTATAAAATATTAATAATTGATGAAAGCATAAAAATTAAATAAGTACGATACACATAAAAAGGAAAATTCAAATGTATTATAAACCTAATTACCTTTCACTTTAGTCATTCTATCTTTCCCCAACAGGTGCTCCCCTTCAAATTTTTTAATGGAGTTCACATCCCAAATGCGATCCACATGCATATTTGCGGCTAATTTAGGAAGATATTGACTAATATACACCATCAATTGATATAACATATATCCCTCCACCATAGAACCCTTGGGACATGCTCTTTGTCTAACCAAAGCCTTTAATGATTTTAGGTACTTCTCGACCATCCACATTGACCTTGTGTGTACTGGTCCACACAATTCAATCTCCTCAACCTGGTGTATGAGGTAGTGTTCTTGTGCATTGAAAAATGTTGTAGGTAGATACTTTTTCATTTCACACATTAGCCGAGGAATTTCTCTCTTCCAATACTTTATATCTTCTTGATGGATTTCTTTCAATGACAACCATCTATAGTCGATGTTGCAAGCAAGTACCGTGTTTCAACAAAACATATAAATTAATATATTACATTATAAGTAAAACATATGTCATTAAGATCTTGAATAAAAAATTGGAAAAAGCAATTTGCATATAATTTACTACTTACCTCATGTATTTGCCAAGATCATATATAACTTGTTTGATGTTGTTGTCGAAGTGGTTTGGGAGAGATAGAGGTAGAACATACTGTGACAATCAAAATCGATAGTTATTTGATTCTAAAGTATAATAAAACAAAAATAAAAATATGTATACCAATATATATATATATATATAGAAAAATAAATACCTTAATGAAGGTATGCCAATAATTTTTTTTTACCCCACCAAATCCACCTTTCTTTGTTAAGATATTATTTATGTTTGAAGAAAAACCCGTGGGAAATTTTATTCTCTGAATGACCTCTTTTACATCATTTCTTTGTTTCTCTATTAATAACTAGGGAAGGCTATTTTGATCTCCATCGCTATTTGATTGGATCCCACTTTTCATTGCATGATTGGCTTCTTGAATGTCACTACAAATCTTGATGGATTTTTCTTTATCCCTCCTACCATCTATGATTCACCATATTTTTTTTGTCACATTCTTCCCGATATGCATTGTATCAAACAAATGAGCTATTTTTAGGTTCTAATAGTAGGGAAACCTCATGAATTGAGAGGGATAACTTTTCATTCATCGTGGGAGCCCATTGTTAATACCTTCACGACAATATTGATGAAGCATAAAATAAATTCAATAAAATAAAAATTCATAACATTACATAAACAAATTGCAATATACCATATCGACGACTTTTGTTATATTCCAACTTCCATAGGTGAGGTGTCATTCTTCATGGTTTTAATCCAAACTCTTCTTTCCCATTGAAAAGATGTTTTTCAATAGTACGACACCTATGGTTCTTAGAGAGGAAGTGCATATACTCATCAAACACCTCCTTTCCTAAAGTTTTTGAACACCGAGATTTGATCTTAGGACCAAAAACTGGACATGCAAATCTACCCTTTGTTTGAAGACCTACAAAAGTTGTATTAATAATTATGTCAATTATACGAAGGGGATTATTTAAAAAAACATACATCATGGTATCTTCAAATAATTATATACTATAATTAAAGTGCAATGGATCATTACATACCACAAAAATGTGTTAGTCCTGGGGCATCATGAATTGTCCATACAAGTATTCCACATAATTGAAATTCCTTCTGCCTTATTGGTTTACAAATGTCATACATAGTGATGCCGGCCCATAACTTTAGTAACTCGTCGATGAGAGGCTTGATATATACATTCATATATTTAATCTGGTACTTACCTAATTGTTTGAAATTACACATAATTACTAACGTGATGTGCATATATAAGTAAATAAATAAATACAAGATATTATGCAACAAGAAATACAAATGAAATCTTACATTTGGAAAATTAATGATAACATTACATACCTGGAACAATCATTGTCAACATTATGTGCTCCCTCTTTATTGACATCCAAGGAGGAATGTTATTGTTGATAACAAAAATTGGCCACACTGAGTAAATAGACCTAAGCTCCCCAAATGTATTAACACCGTCAGTGACCAATGAAAGCCTAACATTACGAGATTCATCTTTAAAAACTGGCCATTTTCCCTCAATTTCCTTAAATGCATAACCATCTGCAGGCATTCGAAGAACACCATCTCCACTTCTATTACGTGCATGGTAATCCATAAACTGTGCTATGCTTTCGCACCGGAACAATCGTTGAAAACGTGGAATTATGGGAATATGACGAAGAACCTTATGAGGCACCTTTTTTGTTAGTTGATCGGTTCGATATCTACTGGTCTGACATTGCGGGCATTCTGTTTTCCACGCATGTTGTCCATAGTATATAATATTATCATTGGGACATGCATCTATAGCTTGATACTCCATTCCAATTTCTTTCATAATGGCATTTAAATCTTGGTATGTGTGAGGTAAAATATTTGACGATGGTAATAGAAATTCACTTAACAATCTACGACATAAAAAATAAGTAATTAGTGTAAATAATGTTAAAAGTTGTAAATATTTAATTCTTATTTCAAACATTAATTAAAACTAAAAACAAGCAAAAAAAATCAACCTTTATGTATACGTGATGATGAACCATATTACATACCTTAGGATTTGTGTCATACAATTGTTTGACAAACCATTCAAAACCTTTAAGTTCACTAACAATAATGTAGCAGAAAGAAGATTTGATTTTGAACCTTCATAAAGTGGTTTTTCTACCTTCTCTAGCAGAGGTACATCAAGATCACCAATGTCCTCATCATCATCCTCGCCCGATCGAGCGAACAAGTCTTGGATCAATTCATTTGTCCCATAATATTCAACTATGTTTTTATTATTGACATCTTCTTCCATAGGATCATTAACTTGATCTTCAATATTCGACACTCCAAATTCCTTGGCACCTTCTAGTACAACATCATTCCTGCTAGTACTTGGCGCGTTCGGACGCTTAGGGGGGAAACTTGACTTTATAATTACAAACAATCATGCAAAATTAGTGTACTACATAAGAAATATTTAAACAATATAAAATTTTATAAATACAATCAATATAAAGATATAATAATGAATATATAGTTTACCAAGGGACGATATTCGTTTGGTCCACCTTCAATGTTCCCATGGGTTCTGCAATGTCTTACAGTTGTTTGTATTAAAATTCTTCTGAATTTTGTGCTCCCACATTTAGCGCAAGGGAAATAACATCTCTCGTCACCTTGTCCATAATATTTCCACATTCTTCACCACAACCAAAATATTGAGACGATTATGTTATAAATTTTAGTGATGATGTGCTAGATCTATTCGATTCTTGAAATGCAATAGACCAAACCACACAATATATTTTACCACATAAGCTTCAAAGCTTCACCATAACCAAGTAACATAATCAAATGACATAATAGAACTAGGGAAAGAGATCAAGTCACATATAATCATGGAAAAATTAGCATGTTCACAGACGACATAAAATATACATAAACGTATAAGGTTATAGAATATTAATGGAGACAAGAAAAAAAAAATTAACTAACCTTCAAAGTCTAAAATCCTCTTGCACGCCTTGAACAATGATCACAAAACTAAGCTCTGTAGATCAAAGATCAGTTCGATCTCTTAATCAACAAGAAAACATTAACATAAAAATGAAGATTAGCAGAGCTATAACACATAAAAGATGTCGCAACTATAACAAATTAGTCGAAATTCAGTTCGAATTAACTAATTTATAGATTTGTCATCGTTGGAATTCCGACGACTATAACCCTAAATTAAGGTTGACCATTTCGAAGTCAATGACCATTATGTTGACCTACAAATGAATATATTAAATTTTCATAACTGGGCATCATACTTCCGACGACCTTAGAAAACGTCAGAAATCTGACGTTATCGGGACTAATTTAAAAAAAAAAACAGTAAAATTTCATTTTTAAAAAAAAATTTCGACAAAAAATTGATTTTGTCACGATCGTCGTAATAGTTCGTCGATTTTTTAGCCTATATGTAATAGTGTTTTCTTACGGTTTTAGTCGAACTAGTCAGGGTAGAATCTCATACCTCAAATTTATTTTTCATTTTCAATCAGGCAGATCATTAATTCATCACCTATTTTGAGAGAAAGCGAATTTTTTGAAGAATGAGTGTCGAAATCTGATGCATCCTTATCTCTCGTTTAATAGTAAGTATTCTGCACAGGAACGCAATGTGAAATGTCAGAAAATTCCGCAGAATGGAGATGGTATGTGACACATATGCTTTTATATTTTTCTTTGATGATGTCAAGTAAACGTGGTTTATTTACAACAAATGATAAAACAACTTGGATAATTTACAAAAGAAAAGAAAAATTGTAAATTGAAACAGAAAAAAAACGTCAATCCAAACTGATATATACAATGGGAATTTGAAATATGACTACTCCATAAAATGTTTTAAGTAACGCCCATTGATAGGAGCATCAAGAATTTCTCCATCAAGGTTTTCTAGCGAGAAATAATTTTTCCCTTCAGCAGATGCAATTCTGGATGGTCTGAACCAGAGATGATCAAACTTGCCATGTTTCCCTGCATCGTCTTTTCTAGCGTCCCACTTTAATACTAGATCACCAAGAAGAAACTCCATGTCGCATTTTTATTAAACATGGCCTTCATGTTATCTTGGTATCTCTGAAGTTTATCGTCTACTTCGGCCCTATTTTGTTGAAATTCGATTATTTGATTTATCCTTCTTGTAACGTCGTTTGGCTCTTCATTTTCATCCTGCCAGAGCTTCATCATAGGAAGAGAAATATTTATAGGAAGGAAAACGTTAGTACCATAAACCAATTGAAAAGGGGACATACCTATTGATTTCTTGGTGCCGATTCGGTTCGCTCATAGACCGTATTTCAGGTGGATGTGCCAAGCCTTTTTATTTTTTGTCAACACCTTTTTTATTATGGTCATCGGGCTCTTGTTATACGATTCGACCAAACCATTCCCTTGAGGATAGTAGGTTGTAGAATTTCCTAATACAATGTTGTACTTTTCGCAGAAATTGATCATTGCCATAGATTTGAAACCTTGGGTGTTGTCAGTGACTATTTTTTGAGGAAAACAAAATATCGATAGGATGTTCTCTTCCAAGAAGTTTATTACTATTGAATCTGTAGAATTTCAATTTGGAATGGCTTCTACCCACTTCATGAAGTAATCAGTAGCGTTTATAATCCATCTATGTTGAGCGCTTTATTGCAGCTGGATTTCTCCGATGAAGTCCAGGCCCCATTGTTGAAAAGGTGCTTCATCTTTTACTGGGATTAAAGGTAGGGCAGGGAGCTTCTTCTTTCCAGCAAATGGTTGGCATGAATTATAGGCTATAACCCTCATGTTCACATCGGTGAATAACTTGGTCAGTAATATCCAGCCCTTAAAATCTTGTAGGCCATTGCTCTCCATGCATGGTGTCCTCCACACACTCCTTCATGGAATTCATCGATGACACCTTATGTTTCAAATTTTGTTAGGAAACATAACAAGAAACCTAGAGGCTCTTTCTAGTACATTCGACCATCAATAATACAATATTTAATTGTGTGCAGCTTCAAATTCATTGCTTTAGACAGAGTCATTTCATTCAGGCACTGAAGAGTAAGGAGGTATGTAACAATATCGTGATACCAGGTAGAGGTGGAAAACGTCTCTTCAATTCTGGTAGTAGGAAACTGATCATCAATTTCCTCTATATCCAGGAGGGATTCGAGGTGATTTATCCTGAGTGCCCTGAAATTTGACTCGGCTAACAACTTTTCCAGGCCTTGACCTTTGACTAGTTTGGTCGGTTTTACTTCTAGATCAAATTCCTGAATTTTAGCCAACCATCGACCTCTTCTTCCATCATTGTCCAGTTGAACTAAAATGTCTTTGATAGCATTAGTTGACATGTAAGTGATTATTTTGGAATGCAGTAAATACGTCTTAAAGGTCTTGATATCCTTCACCATTCTGTCTGCTTTCTTCTCAAGTATATTGTATCTTAATTTTGCATCCTTGAGGCTTTTGTTGAAGAAGGTTATTGGTTGCTCGAATCCTTCCTCGTTCTTTTGGAGGAGTACTATTGCAAGAGTATGTTCAGAAGCAAATGAGAAGATTGGGAATTCCTTTATATAGTCTGGAATTGCTAGCACAGGTGCTTCCCCTATAGATTTCTTGACGCACTCAAAAGATTATTTAGCTTCAGCAGTCCATTTCACTTTGTTTCCTTTCTTCAACATATCTGTAATCATTTTAGCAAACTTGGGAATAAATCTTCTCAAAAAATTGATCTTTCCTAAAAAATATTTAATTTCTTTTTTGTTCCTAGGAATATTAATTGTGTCTATAGCCTCAACTCGCTTAGGATCAACCTTGATTCCTTATTTTGACACTATATGACCCAAGAGATTACCTTCTTGCATAGAAAAATGTGATTTCTTGGGATTAAGAGACAAACCAAACTTTCTGCATTTTTTGAAGGTCTGACAAGGTGTATCAGATGTTATGCTTTAGAGTTAGAAAAAATCATCAAATCATCAATATAAATGGAAACTAATTTGTCTCTCTCATCAACGAACATGATGTCCATCGCTCTCTGGAAGTATCCCCTGCATTCATCAAAACAAATGGAATTTTATCATACATAAAAGTTCCCCACGGAGTGGTAAACAAAGTATTTTCTATGTCGTCTTCATGGACAACGATTTGATTGTATCTGAAAAAACCATCAATCATGGACATCATGTTAGCTCCAACTACCCTTTCTAGGACATGATCCATTTTCAAGAGTGGGTAGTTTTCCTTGAGGGACGACCGATTCAAGTTTCTAAAATCTACACAGAGCCTTATTTCACCATTTTTCTTTCTCACGGGGACTAAATTCACTACCCATTCAGAGTACCTAAGTGGGACAATGATTTTTGAATTGAGAAGTTTTTTTACTTCCCTTTCTATCACTGGCAGGAGGATAGGGTTTATCTGTCTAAGTTTATGTCTAAAAGGTTTACTGTCGTGTTTCAAAGGAATCTTATGTTCAATGATAGAGGTATCGTATGTTTTCAGATCATCATAAGACTAGGCAAAAACATCTTTGTAATTCCTAATCAACTCAACGTACTTACTTTTCATTTGGGCTGGAAGGTATTTTGATATCTTGACCATTTTGGGATCTTCGTTAGTTCCTACATTACAGTCTTCAACTTCTTCGGGTTGGGGACATAAGGTAGACTTTAAAGGTATGTCATATTGGTCAAACAACCTTTCTAAGGGTATCATGCCTCTGGGACTCTGATTGTTCCTCATATAGTGGTTTGTAATCTTGTCTTGAAATTTTTCTGGGTTCTCAACTTCTTGCATAATCCAAGCATGATCATTTTGGTTTTCTTGATCTATGTGAGTTCCAGAGAACTCATCAATCATCTCCGGGAACTGTTTAATTTGTTCTTCATCTTCAAACACTTGACAATGTTGAACATTGTTTAGGATCGAGCGTCTATGTCTCATCTCGATGTGATATTTCAGTTTTAGGATAGTAGGCGGTATGAAGGTTGCATCAGCCTTAGCTAAAGAATCAACTTGTTGATTCTCCATCCTAGGAATAGAGTGAATATTGAAGGACGAGAAGAAGTTCTCTATAATATCCCAAGCACAGTTCCTGTATGATCTCAATCTTGGGTGTTTAGCTTGATACTGTTGTTTCACTTGTTTTACAATAAGCTCTGCATCACCATAAACTATTAGATGTTCGATTTTTAACTTCCTTGTAGCTTCTAATCCTAAAACCAAAGCTTCCTATTCTCAAACATTATTCGTGTAATCGAGATCCCATTGCAATCTATAAGATAAGGGAATAAAGTACTCATCACCTGGTGCCACAAATAAAATCTCAGATCCCGCTCCTTCACAGGATGAGGCACCTGTTAGGGTCCTATAATTATAGGCGAGTCGATACTTCGACTGTTATTTTGGCATCTCTCCCGGTGACGAAGCATGGCTCAGGTGATTCTGTTTCCTCCCTCCACTCCTGTCGCTCAATCCTCCATCACCTTGCTGCATCCTTCATCCGCTGCATCCTCTCCCCCTTGTCTTTCGTCAGCCTCCATTATCCTGCCTTCCATCCCTGCACAAATGGACTTAGGATAAAGCAATAAAGATTAGTCTAGGTTAAATTTGATTAATAAGTGACTATTTAATAATTGATTAATTATTAATTTATTGTTAATTAATTAATTATTAAGTTAGTTAAGAAACTAGGTTAGTGATTAGTTAGTAATCTAGGTTAGGTTAATTAGATAAAACTATTAAATAATCACAAAAGAATTAAAAAACATCTAAAAACATTTAATAAAACATATTAAAAGTTTTAAAAAAAATAAAAATTAAATAATATCAAAAAACATTATAAAAAGGCATAAAAAATTAAAAAATATTAAATAAGAATAAATTACAAAAACAATACAAAATACAAACAAACAAAAATAAAATAAAATAAACATATTAAAACTAAAATATA
>ML798218.1:136379-149785 GCA_009831015.1 Picea engelmannii | reverse complement strand
TATATATATATAGTATCTAAAGATTTATTTCGATTACAGGAACAATGCCTCCAAGAAAGTCGACCACTAGACAATTGCCGAGAGCGCCGAAGCTTAATGAACCAGAATTAGGTGAAGGCTCCTCTCCAGGGGTCGCAACACAATTGGAATTCACACAAAGACCTGATTCGGTCATCAAAACATCGAAAAAGAAATATTTCGTTCATCCTACGACCTTTGGAGATACAAAAACAAGCACAGGGTCCAAAATAGAACTCCCGCATTGGGGAGAGATCTTTAAGAAAACAATTCAGTAGGAATATCTAGAATACATCCCACGCAGTGATCCTAATGTCAAAGCACTCGACGACGAAGTGTTCCCGAACATCCGGAGGTCATACCTACATATGGTGGCTAGAACAACCCTTGTCTTTCCCTGTGTTGAACTCTTGAAGTGGCTCATTGACCACACAGACACACAAAAATGTTTGATCAACGTCAACAATGTTGGGTGTGTCGGAGTGTTCCTTCCGGTAGATGTCCAGAAGTATTACAATCTTAGAGACCCTGAAGAGAAACTAAACACTGATTTCATCGTAAAATTCTACGAGCGCCATGACACATGCTGGGTGATGGCCTCATGGTGGAGAGAAGATAAGAAGTACACCAACCAGAGCATCGGCTGGCACCAGATGACCAACTTAAGGGATCCATACATCTACCTGATGGCTCTCATCTGCCAATTGTATGGGGAGAAAGACTGCTCCAGATTTGCAAAGGCATGGATGCCTCTAGCTTACACAGTGGCCATTTCCGGGAGTGGCTTCAACTAGGGAGCCATCATTTCTAAGTAATGAAGGAGAGACACTAACCTTATACATGGCTTCGTACTTAGTGGATGTCATGTGTGCCATAAACATCTTTGTCAGCATGAACTTGAGCTAGATCATCGCCTAAATCCTAGTCCATGTATATTTTCGCATCATTTGGGAGAACAGGTACAAAAAATATTACCCCCTCATCTGGGATGAATTCATCGCACGTATTTATTTTATTCTTTTCAAGAAATAGTGCTTGAGACTATCAGTTGCGGCCAAAAAGATGATATCAAAGGTCGGCCACTGGTATCTGGACGAGCGTGATACCTACATCAGGGTGTTCGGGGCCACTGGAGCACCTCATCTCCTTCCAGTGCATGTCCCTGACCGGCTTGTAGTGGGAGAGATATGCTACTAGACCATCCTGCAAGGCTACAATTCCATCCTTGTCAAGGATAAAAAGCATGTGTTTATACCTTATGGATTCGATGTAGGATTCTACTTGGTGAAAGACATCGCTCAAGCCAAACAAGAAGGACTGAGCCAATTTGAGTTTATATTCTAGACCGGCCAATTCCACAAGAACGAACCAAAGGGTCTGGTCTTGAAACATGCTTCTTAAGTGTCGTCCTACTGGCCATACTCCCACGACAAATTTGAATATGAAGTCTTCACGAAAAATTCCCAAGACTGGGACGAGGTGGTGGTAAGGATGGTCGACCCCAAAATGACCAGGTTCAAATCCATGAGCCAGGATGAACATACTACAACCATAGAGAAATTGGCTCAAGAGGCCCTCAAAGCTAGAGAAGAAATGATAGCGGTCAAAGCAACAGAGGTCCCCCTGGTAGCCCCAATGCAAGATAGAGGTTTCCCTATGACTCAGGATGCGCGGGAGAGGGGGTTACTCATGATAGAACAGGTGAAGTGGATAATTGATTAGTTGCAATATGACCTGGACCTCACAAGGATGATAGGGTCCCCCGCTAATAAGCTAGATGAAATCCAGATAGGCCCAAGTGGCCCTGAAATGATAGACAACAATGAAATCATCGGTTTAGACGACCCTGGAATCACAACGCCACAGGCCGGATCCCTAGTGGGTGTTTTAGCTTATCTAGAGATAGTCGGGGTATCAGTGGGAACAAGTGCACTAGACCCCCTCCACGAATTAATAAACAACTATGATTATGAAGAGAGCTCAGATATATCCCTTGTGACCCATGTACATATCGTAAAGGAAAAGGAGCCAGAGAAGACATCTTCCCCAACTCTCAATGCTCGAATTTAGGGGCTTCCACAGAATGAACAAGAAGTCGAGACTGTCTTAGACAATGAGCTTCCTAATGCACCAGAGACCCAATCAAATAGTCCCAAGTATGAGCCAGAGAAGGTCTAACAAAAGGGAGAATCTCCATGGCAAGAAATCGACATCTCAGCGACCGATAACCAAGTAAGTACTGAGCCTTCCCCTGATGCCTCAATTTCAATCCATACTTAAATTCCCAATGAGCGACAAACAAAATATGGGACTTCGAAACATAGGGAAGAAGTTCAAGACCCGAGTATTGAACAAATATATACCATCGGGAGCCTGGGAAATATGCTCACCTGGGGAGATAAGAAAATCCCCAAAACCGTGGATGAAGTCGCTGACATACACACCATCGCTTATGACTGGAAAAGGAAATATATTGTGAAAAGGACCACCAAGAAGAGGAGGATCACTCTAGATCACTCCATCCTAATCACCATGAAGGAAAATCTGATCAACACAAAGAATGCCAAGACATATAAACTTATCGGCACAGGGATGGAAATCATAGATGCTACCCTAGACAAAGAAAAAAGGGATGAAGAGGAGTTGGCTACTGCTTTTAAAGAATTGGAACATTTGTGCCACTTGGCGAAATATTACCAGGACACCACATAGGTTGTTGTGTACCTAAGGAGCGAATTCAAGGAGGCCTACAATAAGTTTATAGATGAACGACACCTATTCACTGCAAGGATATTCGAGTTGCAAGAAGACACCCTCATGGTGTTGGCCACGTGCAAGGATATGGAGAGGTGGTACGAGAAATCACAAAAATCCATGGAAAGGGTCGACTATATCAGTGAAGTCCAATAGGGCCGAGGTACAGAAGAGAATGACATTCAGGTGTTAAAAGAGAGCAGCCTTGATTGCATAAAAAAATCGGCCGAGTATTGGGAAAAAATGGCTTGGGAACCTCATCGGGAAATCCAAGAGAAATGGACCAAGTATGAGAAAATATGGATCAAGATCAACCAGGTAATGAAAGACATTGAGCTTCTTGAGTTTGGCACTCTCGATGACTTTGTCGAATTGAGAGACATAGTCAAGATGCACACCGAACAAGACTCATCATGGGTCAAGGAAATAGCAAAAGTGACAGACATGGCACCAGGTCAAGTGCGACAGTTCATGGAGGACCCACTGAAATCTCGGGCTATGTTGCAACAGTTAAGTGCCATAATAGTCAAGTATCGGGCACAAGAAGTAGAGATAAGAAAGATTCATTCGACCCCAATGGAACAACATATATTCCCATATGCCAACACATGCGAGGATCTCTTCATCAAGTGGTCGCAGTATGAGAAGAGTCGCCCACTTAAGTGAGATCTTGAGATGACTCTTAGAAATACTGATAGAAGAAAGCACCATGTAGCGAGTTTTGTTTTACTTAGTTGAACTTTAATAGTTATTTTTAGTTAATAGTATTTTATAAATCGGAGGATCGACCTATTAGCAAAGGTCGATGGTTGTTGCAAAGACCCTCATTTTTGGTTTTGTAAAGAACTATTTTAGAACTGCCTTTAATTGAGAAGTATTGTTTAGGACCTGAGACAAGTTTGTGTTTTTCATCAAAAGCGTGTATGATTGGATGTGGAGAAGAATTATTTCTTTTTTCATCTCATGAAAGGATGTTGTAATGAGTAAGAGCTATTAAATATGTTGATAAGTTATTTGATTCAATGTTTTACGGTTCTTGTCTTTAATGATGAAGATAAATCGTTGTGTTATTATGTGATTGATGATTAGAGTTAAGTGAATTATTTTACTTGCCATCATCTATCGCATGCATGTTTTCTTCTCATAAATTGTATCTCAGTTAGTAATTGGAATACCAGCACAGTTAATGTATTAGTACTAGGCCTCTGGTAGAGAATCATTGTCTACATGCTAGAGTGAAAGGGTTATCCCAAGATCAGCTTCTTCTCCAGTAATTAGTCTTGTTCCCACTTTGTTACCTAGTTGGTTTATACCGGATTTTATCTTACATCGGTCCCACCTAAGAGAAAATTTAAAAAAGAGAACATCTGAATTGAAGGAGAAACCTTCACAAGAAAATGTAAATCCCATCGATTAATTGGACGGATCGCAAGATCTGGAGAACCATTCCACCATTAAACGCTGCAGAGTCTAATTGGGCCTCGGTGGAAGTTTTGGTTCCTTCTGTTGAGTTAAAGGGATTTAGGACCCCTCAATAGAATTGATGATATAAGGAGGGCCTGAGAATGAATGGTTGAGTATATATTTCACATAATATTTCAAATAGCCTGTAGATTCAAAACAACCCACGTGCATTGCTAGTCATTCCCAAGACAACCCACACACATTGAGCACTCCCAAAATGAATAACTCACCCTAGCATGAGGAAGAACATTTGTTCCATGATATACCCTATGCTCTTCCTCACGAGGAGAACCAATTGAGAAGAATCACAAGAGAATACACCCGACAGATCAGTGCGCTACCATTAGATTCGTTACTCCGTCAAAGAAAAAAATAAGAAGACTAGTGGTCGAGTCCCCTGACTAGGTTTTTGTGCACAAAGTAGAAGACCTGATAGATTTCTCTCACTAAAATCGAACATCCTCTTAATCTAATCCCTGAAACACCAGCCAGAAACTTCTCTGAGCCCGATAAGTTTTCGAAAGAAGAAGGGTTTAACTCATACATGGAAGATAAAAATGACCATGAAGAATAAAGGGGAAACCCACCTCAGAATAATCAACCTTGGTTGGCCAGAGATGCTTTGTCCATCCCTGGCCGAGCACATAACCTCCCTCGACACCCAGAGAATTTAATCCCTAAATTTGACCCTGAAACCTCAGGATTTCCTGAAGACCATATCAAAAAATTCATACTAGCTATTAGACTTATGAGTGTCCAACATGACGACGTATTTTGTAGGATTTTCCCCTAAAATTTCAATAATTCAGCCTCCACGTGGTATTGTAACCTACCTGTAGGATCCATAACTAGTTGGACGAAGTTTCAAAAGGACTTTCTAGATAAATTTGCAGAAGAAACTACTACAGGAGCTTTGATGGCTGAGTTGTTCACCGCCACCATGAGTTCGAAGGAAAGGGTTAAAGACTTCAATCAAATATTTACCACTATATTAAATAAATTCTAGCCCGAAGCTAAACCTACTCAGGAGTTGCATATCAAATTATATGCTAATTCTCTCCCAGCTTCTATTTCCATGTTTGTGAAGAGGGTTTCCAAACCAACCCTATCTGAGAATTTTGAAGAAGCCAAAATGATAGAGTTCCAAATGAAAGGATGCAAAGAAGGCCAAGTCTCGTTAGTTGAGAAAAAAGTTCAACCTCCTCCCAGGAGGGGACTCATGTTGACTAGACCCCCAGAGAAACAAACAGAACAAGCTCCTGAAAAGGGAAGTGGGGACATAGAGGACCTACAACACATGGTCAAAAATATATCAAACAAAATCATAGACATGAAGAGAAGTGCAGGGGAGGGAAACCAAGGCCAGAGGCCCTATAATCCTTTCTTTAAAAATAATCTATCTTTCAAAGAAATTGAATCCCCTCCATCCAACTTAAACATTGCTCTGAGGAATGTAGCATCTGAATCTTTCTGTACCTACCATCAAGACAATCACTCTGAAAGAGACTACCTTCAATGGGTGCATGCCATGAATTTGATGGCCAACTAGTTTCCAGATGAAGTTTCCTTGGCCAAACAATCAAGCAGATCAATTATGAATATTTCTAACCTGGAAGAAATTTCTCCACCAGAAGAAACAATCATGTTGATATGGGATCCCGACCTACCTATGCCTTCCGATGATCTGTTCGAGGTTCAAGAACCACCTGGAGAAGTCTTGGCTATGAAAACACGAAGTAGGGGTCAACTTGTCTCAAACGACCTTACTACGACCCCAATTTTGGGAGGGAGACCAGCTCCCGATCACTCGAAAGCACCTTTTTCACCTCGAAAAAACGCTATAAACATCCATACATGAGAATCGCCCAAGCTAGATTACAAGATAGTAGAAGATTTGAAGAAGTTGAAGGCAAATATATTAGTTATGGACATATGTAGAAAAAAATACTTTCTTTTACAAGCTTTGAGGTCAGTAGAAAATCCCACGACAAGTGTTGACCAAGGAGGAAATCTAACTCCCATAGATTTAAGAAATAAACCAACTCTGAATGCCTAGTCTGAAGATAAGAAGGGAAAACCTTGTGTCCCATCGGTCCTTTTAACTTTTGAAGTCTTCAATAGAAGCCTCCATAATTGTTTGGTTGACTCAAGAGCATCTTCTAATGTTATGTCATTGTCTATTTGCAAATAATTAAATGCAATACCTCTCAAGAGAGATAAACATGTGATATAGCTAGACAAAACCCAAGTGAAGGTCATGGAAGAAATCAAAGATGGAATGATCAGAATAGAGACACACCCTAAATTTGTGCAAGTAATTGACATCATTGTAGTAGATATTCTAGAAGCTTATGGATTGTTATTAAGTCGATATTGGTCTGAGAAGTTAAACAGATACTTTAGTACAGACCATGCTCACCTTTGGTTACCATTAAAAGGGCACACAAACATGATCAGGATCGATAGGGAAATATATCTAAAACATATTGTCACTAACTTAGGAACCCTAAATGAACCCTCATCGGTAGATTTCCCTGTGTTAGGAAATTATTCATGTGATTTTGACTTCGGAAATTTCTCCCCTCTCTCATCTGATCTTCCCCTTATGCAAAACTATGAAATGATTTTTCAAGAGGAATTGCCAACGGCAGCGGATGAAACCCTCTTCTATCAAGAACCTACATTGGAAATCACTGAACAAATAGGAAGGGGAGAGGGAAGTGACAAGAAAGAGGAGGTTGATAGATTTTTCCCACAATTTTGGACCTTATACTTTGATGGCTCTAAATAGAAAGAAGAATCTGGGGTGGGGTGCATCCTCATTAATCCAAAAGGTAAGCGACATTTCTTGTCCTATAGATTAGAGTTCGAATTCACAAACAATACCACCGAATATGAAGCTCTAGTACAAGGGCTAAAAAAATCCATGGACTTGAACGTTAAAGAAGTGAATGTTTTTGGAGATTCTAAAATCATCGTTAGACAAGTAAGGAATACTATACATTGAAATTCTCCACACCTGAAGAATTACCAACAGGAAGTGCATAGGCTAATAGAGCATTTTGAAGCTTTCAACATTACAGTGATTCCCAGAGAAAAGAACATTCTTGTTGATTTTTCGGCCACTGCTACTTCAACGCTATCACCTCTAGAAGATTATGAAGCCTCTTGGTTCACTATAGAATTTCTCTACAAACCATTGGTGCCCAACAATATTTCTAATTGGAAGGTATTTGAAGGAGATGAACATATTATAAACTTTCTGACCAATCAGGATAATTTTAAAGACTTGGCTATTGACAATGAAATATTCCAGGAACAATCAGTAGGAAATTATCCCCAGACAGATCAACCTACTGACAAATCGAAGTCTCACACGATACTGAAGGGAATATCCAATTTAGAAAACCTTTTTGACCTAAGGGAAAGATTTAAGGGGTCAAAAAATGTGAAAACTGGTAGTTCCTGTCCCATGCATGAAACTATAAATCTCAGAACCCTGGAAAACCCAAAAAATGTAAACCTCGACAAGACAATATCTAAAGAGGAAAGGAAGGCCTACCTCAAACTTTTCAGACAATATCAAGATGTCTTTCTATGGTCCTATCGAGATCTGAAAACTTATGATACCCGTATCATTCAACACACTATCCTTTTAAAGCCTGAAGTAAAACCCTTCCAAAGTAAGCTCTGGAAATACCACCCATCCTTGGAGCCCCTCATGTGTCAGAAGTTAAAGAAACTGTTAGGTGCCAAAATGATCTTCCAGGTTAGAAACTCTGCCTTGGTAGAAAACTTGGCTCCTGTAAGGAAAAAGTCTGGGGAAATCCGCATGTGTGTAGATTTCAGAAATCTCAATAGAGCTTCAGAAAAGGACAAATACCCAGTCCCACCAATGGAGTAGCTCATGCAGACTGTATCTGGCTCTGATATTTTCTCCTTACTAGACGGTTTCTCAGGTTACAACTAGGTTCTAGTTTCAGAAGAAGATTGCTTGAAAACTACCTTCTGAACCAAGTGGGGAACCTTCACTTACAAACGCATGCCCATTTGGGTTAATCAATGTAGGGGAAACCTTCCAGAGGTCCATGGATGTAGAATTTCGGGGACTAATCAACAAGTGTGTAGTAGTCTACTTGGACGACATGACTGTGTATTCAAAGAATAGAGAAGATCACATCCAACATCTAACTCAGATTTTCGAAAGGTGTAGGAAATACGATATGTCCTTAAACCCTAAGAAAAATATTTTCAGCATCGAGGAAGGTAAGTTGTTAGGCAACATTATATCTCAAGAAGGCATTCAAATAGATCCAGAAAGGATTAAGGATATAGCTCAGTTTCCATTACCTCACAACAAAAAGGTTATGCAATCGTTCTTTGGGAAAATCAATTTTGTGAGGAAATTCACCCCCGATTTCGCGGAAACTATCAAACCCTCAAAAAATATGATTCATAAAGATGTTGAATTTAACTGGGATGATGGACGAAAGAAGGATTTCAACAATATTAAGACTTCAATATCTCAAGCCCCAGTGTTGCGAAGTCCCGATTTCAACAAAGATTTCTTCCTCTATACTTTCACCTCCGACCAATCGTTAGTCGCAGTATTAAATCAGAAGGATGATGACAACAATGAAGCTCCAGTGTCATTCATGAGCACTAATATCCAAGGGGTCGAACTAAATTACCTTGCTATAGATAAGCATGCCTCTGCAGTATACAAGGAAGTAAAACACTTCAGATCTTACATCCTCAAGAACCATAACAAAGTAATCATGCCTCACCCCGCAGTATGATCCCTATTTACTCAACTGGATATGGGGGAAAGAAGAGGGAACTGGATGGAAGTAGTCCAATAATTTGATCTAGATATAAAACCTTCTAAATTAGTTAAAGTACAAGGGTTATGAAAAATGGTAGTTGAAGCCCAGGACCAAGTAAATGACGACCCCAGATGAGAGAATGAAATAGCATTATGGTGTGGTGAAGCTTCATACATCTCCCCAGGACAAGATTCTTGGTATGAGAAAATGACTTATCTCCTACATCATGGGACTTTCCCAGAGAACCTAAACCCTAGGGAAATGAGAGCTCTCAGGTTAAAATCTACACAATATCACCTCATAAATTGGGTGTTCTTCCGTGTTAATTATGACAGGGTACTTTTAAGATGTCTAGAACTTGAAGATGCAGACAAAGTTCTAAAAGAGCTCCATGATGGTCTTGTCGATGGACATTTCACAGGAAACACCACCGCTCATAAAATACTGAGAGTTGGCTATTATTGGCCTATTCTATTCAGAGGCGCTCACATATACACTAGAAACTGTAAGACTTGTCAAATAAGCACGGGGAGGGATACGCGAGCAGTTGTCCCACTCCAACTGGTGGCCATTTCCAAGCCTTTCGAGCAATGGGGGTTAGATATCATAGGATAAATTACACCAAGTTCATCAAAACAACATAGGTACATACTGACTGCCATAGATTATTTCATGAAATTGGCATAGGCCATCCCTCTGACTCATGTAAACGAGAAGGTGGTCATCCAATTCACAGAAAAACAGTTGATCACAAAGTTTGATATGTCTTTTGTCCTTGTTTTTGATAATGCAGCTTACTTTTCTTCCATTTTATTAACAGAGTTTTCTCTGGACAAAGGAATCATAATTATATACTCTGCAAACTATTATCCACAGGCAAACGGAGTGGCATAATCAACTAATAAGAACCTAGTGAGGATATTGAAGAAAACGGTTGCAAACAACCAAAGGAATTGGCATAATCTACTCCATAACGCTTTATGGGCAGATAGAGTTACACCCAAGGAAGATATAGGGAATTCCCCATACTTTCTAGTATACGGATAGGAAGCCATTCTCTCGAACGGGCTATATATTCCATCTCTTCAACTTGATCAGGATTCTAGAGGGAAACCCTCATCAGTCATACAAAAAAGAATTGACACCATGCTCATTCTATAAGAAGAAAGGGAAAAGCTAAATCAAATTTCATATCTCACCAACAGATAGTTAAAAGATGGTTTGATAAGAATAAGGCTAAAGAGAATAATTTTGAGGTAGGAGACTTAGTCCTAAAGTGGGACAGAGAAAATGAGCCTAAAGGAAATCATTCTAAGTTTCAGAATCCATGGCTTGGACCTTTCCAGCAGGCCAAGAAGATTGGGTTAGGACGACTTTAAAATCTAAAGGGGGAACTTGAAGCCCTCCTAGTGAATGGCCAATCCCTAAAACAATATTTCCATTTGTTGTGGGTGGGAAATCCCCCTACGGACTAGCATTAAGGGTTCTGTAATGCATGCAGAAAATGACCTAAAGTCTCCTAATTCTTACCAACATCCCAATCATAAACCCCATTATTCATATGCAAATACAAGGTTAAAAATATCAAGTTACTATACCTTATTTTCCGTTTTTGATGTCGATCCTTTAACATTTGGTCACTCCTTGACTGCAAATATCTTCCCAATGCTGACCTGCATTCATAAAAATACAAACAAAGAACGCCACATGCATATGATCTATGAACTAATGGGTTAGAGATTCTATCAAAATATAATCAAATTTAGACATTGAAAAACCTCATATGGTGAGACGGGAAAAGTACTTCTTTTTATTAATCTCACAAGAGTAACTTACAATAACGAGATAGGCCACTGCTCCTCGAGTCTAGTCCTGGGATCCTCTTCAATTGTGCTCCAACTGCTTTTGTATATGCTTCTCTTCACACACTAGTTGCAAAAGGTTGGGACAAAGGGAATGTGAAATCGGGTAGAGTTTATTTACAATTATTTTCCTCTCCTAAATGGGACCCCTACCCCTTCTTTTATAGGTTAGAAAGGGATAGGTATTTGGTTGAGTGAACAACTATGGGTGGTCAAATGGTTTAGGTAACTTACCCAAAACTGTGTGTTTCGTCTGCAACTTTCTATTTTTCATTTTTTTTTTAGGTATACACGGGTTTTATTGGGTCAGCTAGCATACACATGTGTACAGTAGTGGAGCAGGGCACATATGCCCTCAAGAGGGGTGTTTTTTAAGAAGTTGTTTGGTAGTGTCTTGTCAAAAGATGTAAAATGAGATGGCTTGATTCCAAGTAAGCATATCTGGTGAAAATTAGGGTTATAACAGATGCCCCCTAATGTGTCGGGTCAGAAGAGCATCTGATGGTCGAAATGCATTATCAATCTTCATCAACATACCAAACAAGTGAGCCCGGGGACCAGAGTTCAGGAGGTGCCATATGCAAAATAACAATTGTCTCACCAAGGCGGCATACCCATGCTTGAGAAGAAATAAAATCATGGCTACCAATCAAATACACTGCATATCCATGTCATATAACTCTATAAAGTGTAGTTGTGAGAAATACACAACGGATCTACATCTCGAAATCAAAAAGATATACATGCATAGTATCCATATTCCAGAAGCTGATAAGGCCTAATGGCTGGAGATGAGGTCTTCAGAGCTCAAGAAACAACTTTAAAATCTTCACAACTTGGGTAGGAGTGTAATATGTGTATACAACTTCATTACCCAGAGGTCTTTGATGACTCGTTAGGAACGGACTAGAGGATCTTGATGATCAGGCTGAGGGATTTATTGATTTCGAACAAAGACTTGAGTGGGATTTTGGGATGGTCGGGCATGAGGGAAGAGACAAATTGTAGAGGGGATGACTCAAGCTTAGTAAAAACTTCCCTTGGACAATAACACGACAAATGATGAGACTCAGGCAACATGATGTTGACATAAGTTCACAATGCAGGAGGCAACACAAATTCTCCATATGTTTGGAAGAATAACCAAATGGAGGAGGACACAACTCTATGTAGCGAGAACAACTTCCTAAGTTCATATTAAATAGCAGGGATTGACAAAAGGATGTGCTTTTTCCAAGGACGACTCATTGTGCTGCCAACAAAAAGAAAATACTTTTCCCTTCCTCTTTTTGGGGTATATTTGATTTTTTTGTCTTTTTCAATAATTTCGGAAAGCTTGAAAAAGAATAAAAGAATGCTACGTTACAAAGGAGGATCGAGTGTCGCAGACATACTAGTTCCAAGGGAAAGGAAAACATGGATGCTCAGAGCAAAGGGATATATGTAGGAAAAGGATACTCCGGAAAAATCCTCCATGGACCAAGGTGTCAAGATGCAGAGGCAAGGTGCAACAGGGCTTGCGTATAAGGCATGCTTAAAATGGTTCAGTTGAGAGAAACATGGATCCAACATTACGCCAAAGATGCAAGTATGAAAATGTGATTAATAGGACACAATGGTAATGTCCTTCGATGTGATTTTAATGAGCCCAGAGAAGGTAAGCTCAACAGTTTTTCATTTTTAGAGAGTTTGAAAAAGCGTAAAAGGAGACTCCATTGGGGTACCTTTTTCGAAGGTAGTCTATTCAGTTTGCAAAAGGGGTAAACTAGCATCGAAAAGACGTCTATTCAAAACCATTTTAGCGAGTGTGATAAAGACAAGATCACTCGACAATTTTTTCATATTTAAGGAGTCTGAAAAAAGCTTAACTACGGACTCCATCATGAATGTTCTTCTGGAACATTTTAACGAGTGTGAAGTAACAAGGTCACTCGGCGATATTTTAAATTTTAGGGAGTTTGAAAAGAGCTTAAATATGGACTCCGTGGGTGTAATCTCCCCACTTTGGGACATCATCACAGGGCAGAGATTTATGATGACCAGAGTAGCCAGATGGGTGCTAGAGCAAGTACAGGGGTATTTGAGAGGCATTGTGGAGTCCAGCTTGCATTGATGATCATATTCCATCATTATGAGCCACTCCGCACAGGTTGGCTTTGGTTTCGTTGCATTCCGACGATTTCCATGATTTTGACTATTTTGAGCTATAAGTCAATGGAATTCACTGAAGAGGTCATTTTGGGCACATTACTTGGAGGAACCTCTCAGTGTAATAGCTCATTGGAATAGGGAGGAACAACACTACATGATGGGATGGCTAGAAGTGACTTTCATTGACCAGGGAAGCCACAAGGAGAGATAAGGAGCTTTTCAAAGGTAAAAAGGTTAATTAATTAATTAATTAAATATTAATAAAATGAAAGTCACTTTGGAGGGACAAGGTGAGCCAAAAAGTATAAAGGAAAGGCAAGGGACTCTTCTC
>ML798218.1:97637-114603 GCA_009831015.1 Picea engelmannii | reverse complement strand
GGTAGGTAGGAAAAAATGAATAAGCTCAGCATTCCGAGCATCTCTTTTTAAGCAGTGTTTATTTTCATTTGGTTTCAGTTGCAAGATCAAAACATGTACAAGTTGCAGAATAAGATTTTGGGATCAGCCCAATGGATAAAGCATCGGTCTGCATGATTCACAGGTCTGTGGTTCTTGACACCTCCTGAAAGAAGCTGCCATCCCTAGGTGGAGCCTATGTTGGGGTCCTATAATTATAGGCAACTCAATTCTTCGACTGTTCATTTGGCGTTTCTCTCGTGATGACAAAGTCTGGCTCGGTTGATCTTGTTTCCTCCCTCCATTCTTTTCGCTCAATCCCCCATCACCCTGCTGCATCCTTCATACACGCTACGCCCTCACTCCCTTGTCCTGTGGCCCCATTGACTACCTCTTGCCCATCACCCATCCATGAATAATCAGACTTAGGATGAACAAAAAAAACAATAGGTTAGTTAGATTAAAATAATAATAAATGTTAATATAGTTAGTTTAATAAACTGGATTAGTTAATAATTAGTTGGTTAATTAATAATAAATCAATTGTTAATTAATTAATGATTAGTAATATAGTTAGGTTAGTAACTAGGTTAGTTTTAAATTAAATAAAACAAATTAATAAAATAATACAAAACATACAAAACCAAAGATTAAATAAAACAATTAAAAAAATAAAACAAATATAAAAATACAAAATATAATACAAATTTTATTATATAAAAACATATAAAATAAACACATAACAAAACAAAATTAAAAAACATAAAAAATAATATCAAAAACAAATTAAATAAAAATAAACAAAAAACAAAACACATTAACATAATCAAAAACGTGAAACAAACATGTAATAATTTAAAAAACAAATTAAAAAAAAAAACATAAAAAAAACACGTAACAAATCACATAATAAAAAACTAAAAATTAAAAACAAATACACCTACGCTACCCTAAGTCTACCCCACCCCTCATACCTCACTCCTTCTCACGTCACACTCCACTCACACCTTCACACATCCCGCCCCCATCCAAACTCACATCAAACGTTTTAAATTAATCAAACGGACCATAAAAATTTCGGACCCCCCCTCACCATCCGGACTTTAACGAGAGGGGGGGTCCGGAATAATGGTTTTGCAAAACCACCCCCACTCCACATGGCGACTTCCTATTCCTGCGGACCCCCCCCACCCCCAAAACCGCTTACCACCTCAGGGGGGGGTCCGGAATACCACCCAGCGCGAAAAAAACCATTTTTTTCATATTTTTGTCACTTTTTGCCTGTTTCACCATGTGTTTGTCCAAGGTAGTTTTTGGGCAAACGAAGATGGATTTTAAAAATCCGAGAGAGGTTTTTTCTCATCACGGGCTGAAGAACAAAAACTTCTCTCAGTTTTTTCAACGGAGCTACGAGCAGGGAGAAACAAATAGATTCGATGGCTTACTGTCGCTCCATCTATGCTGCGACATGACATCCAACACGACTATACAATGAGAAAATCGATGATCGAATCACAGCTGCTTCGAATCCTCGTCGGCCTCTAAGAGCAGCAGGCCTTCCTTTCTCCCGCTGCCGAAACACCCAATCGATCCCGCCGCTTCCGATTGAGCTTAATTTATTCTTTTTAGGCGCACCTTCTAAATCTGAACAATTCTTCGTTGTCGGAGGTCCACAAATGCCTGGATTGCCCTCAAATGAATTCTACGGGCCTTGTGAAAATGCCCTTAATGAAGGAACACCCCCTATAAAAGGGTTGAAAGAGAAGTTGAAATGATCCAGGCTTATCAGCCCTGTGAAAGACTCGGTAATCTGACCAGTGAGTTGGTTTTGGGAGACGTCCAAGGATTCAAGTAACATCAAGCTTATTGTTGTGAGTCCACCTCGTGGATTCTCTTGCATGCGCCTTGTTTTGTGACCGTTTTTGTTAGCAATAATTTACGTGGTCTGTCTTTTTCATCTCTCTAGCACATGGGGAGATCTGGAGGAGGCAGCTCCAATGTTTCCACGTAATCGTGACCGTTTTTTAGCCAGAAACACCATCATGTAATGAGGCCAGAGCGGTGACACTGCCTTCTTTGAAGGGAAAATGCTTCTGATGACTCTGAATCAGATTCTGTTTTTTGGAATTTTGTGACTGCGAGGTGTTCTGACAGTTCTTTGAACTGTCACTAACCTGAGCCTCTCATAATCAATGGTCCATCCTCCCACCTGTCGGTTGTTATACCAAGCACTCTATTTTTTCGTTTATGGTAAGCCCAAGGGCATTCTGGATCAGTGAATGCTTCCTATTATTCCAGAAACTATTATTCCATAAACCATTATTCCAGAAAACTTATGCCTACTATAACGGGTTTACTAATAGATAGCTTTGCACATTATTTTAACACTACACCGTTGTAAAAGAAGCTCCTTTGCCTCCCAATCAAAATTCTTATTCCACTTTGTAAATCGTTTCCAGCCTGATGCTTTCTTTAAGCATTCAAGATAAGCCATGCACAATTTTCCATATCGTAGTTTTGCACATCATACACCTCGAGACTCTAAATGTGCTCTAACATGGATGCCTTATTCATGTCCATATTATAGAATATGAAACTGAAAATGGAGACATTTTGTGACGTCTTTGAACAATTTTGGGTGCAAACTTCTCCATTGATACCAGCTCCGTCGTAGTAACAATCTTATATACACCAATCTTATAGGCCAGGGGGAAGTCTTGGGTGAATTTGATGCGATAGAAACACTCTTCATAGCGCAGAAAATTAGCCAAAGGAATTCTATAAGAAGTATTTCCCAAGCAATGCCAAAGTCCAATAATAAATGAAGTGACCAATCTCAAAAACAGGCCCCTTCTTGGAACATTTCTCTCTCAATGGTATACTAAACTCTTCGCATATACAGATAATTGACCCCGACTCTAACTCTGAATAAAATTTATATCAACTTCACTTTTCCGTGTCATTTTGCTTCATAATACAGAAAGGCTTTCATCCCAAACAAGAATGTTCTCCAAAGAAGACTCAAACTCTGTAAGCTTCTCTTCTGATAAGTCATGTTGAGGAGGTATTGATTTCCAACCAATCAAGGGTGTCTTATCCCTTTCTTGTAAGCCATTAATCTGCACAAAAATAATTGTAATGTCATCGGTACGAGTTTCATTCTGCAACCACAACCGATACGATTCTGCAACAACTGTTGCACAGGCATCATGCAGATCCTTAAACTTAGCAACCTCATTTCTTTTGTAATTCTTATGCAGCAAGGAGGGGGGTCTTTGAATCGCGCGACCAACAGCTTCGAGATTTGAAATACCGATATCCATCATGCTTGCCAATCTGTAGAAGGATCCTGCTCATAATGCAGGGATTTAGCTTGGAGACGATTTGGGCAAAAAGTGCCTAAGTTAAATCAGAAATTTTCAATATCTGTTACAACATAGGCTTCATCTAGGGATGGTACTTTCTCGTAAAGTGCCAAGAACAGTAGACCAGGTGCCTTCATCCATTGGGCAACCTTACGCGAAAGCTGTAATTCTAAGTTCTCCTGCTAGTGAAATCACCATCAGAAAATTTTAATGGAGTCGCCAGAGCATGTGCAACCAATATTTTCTTATGACCGGCTACTCAACCAGGCCTTAGGACTATGACAATGTCGTTCTCCCACGGATAGATATCAACTTCGAAATCCCCGGCAACGGTGCCAAAAATGTTGACACTCGGAACTGAAATGGGTTGCAAAAAATCAATCCCGAGGCAACCTCGAACCACTTTGGATTGGAAGTTGCCCTCCTCCAACCCGAGAGGGATCTCTCGAAAAATGTCACAAAATGATCTTCAGTAAACATGAAATGGTGGGCAGATTTATGGGTAAATGATGGTATTGGATTTTTAGAGTTTGGGGGTTAAACCAGGGAAAAGGTCCATTGGCATTGAGTCAAATGAAAATTGAAGAAGGAGATAATAACAGTGATCAAATAACTTGTGGAAAATGAGGCAAAGTAAGTCTATCTTTCAGCGCTTTGATAATCGGGTGTGGTAGCAGAAAAAAGGAAAGGAAAGGCCAATGTAGCAGAGAATATATGCAAAATTCTGGAAATGTGGACTGGTCTTACACCCGCTGATAGCTGGTGCAGAGGAAAGACAACAAACAAATACAGAAAACCAACATTCATTCATTATAGTAGTGGTCGTACTAAAGTATAACGAAGCACATCAGTTAGAGGAAAATGAAATTGTAATACAATCATGACGAGATAAGGAAGAAATAACATTATGATAATGACAACACATCAACTATGGGTAAGGAGCATATAAAATGGAATCCAAACAGATTAACACAGATGAAAGAAAAGAAGAACATGCTGAAAGAAATCGACCGTGATGAATCTCAGAGTCACAAGTAAAAAATCATCTTTATTATTTCAATCTGGCTTACAAAATAACTCAACATTACACAAGGAACCCCTCTTCACAGAGGTTTTCCCCAGCACTGCACTCACGTGCCCCCTTTATGTTACATCCATCAGTTTTTTAAAAAGAAAAATCTAAAACTCTTTGTGTTCCAGGAATCTGAAACGGTTCCTCTTCATGGAATCTGCGAATGCCAGGTGCGTCTGCCAGATGCTCTGTTGTTACCTGAACCGTCGCTAATTATTTGACAAGTGGGGTATTTAATTTTGTATAACTCTCCTGTTTACAATCTGAATTTTCCTTAATGTCCATAATGAGTCTTCCAAGGTCACTATTCTGTATCGATCCCTCTGAATTCGAATTCTCCGGAAATCCTCCATACGAATTCTTATTCATATCTTACCCAAGGCTTGCATTGTACACAGGCTATCTATCAGCACCATCTTCGTTGAAGGAATAGGCAGACGAACTGTAACTTCCAGCATTATACTTGGACCATCTTTGAGAACGATCTGTATTTCCAAACCAAACAACATTCTGATTGAGTTGTTCCGTGGTTGTCATTTCCAGTTTTCCAGGATCTTCAGCCTTGATTTGAAAAGCCCATCTACGTCAGGAATTTACACAAGATTCTGCCGACATCCATTTTCGCTCATTTGGAATCCAAATTGGTAAAACCCCACTTTCATAAGGCTCCCATTTTGAGGCCTGGAGATACTTATACAGTCTGGTTATGGCTTCGAAATCTGTATGCATTTGAATATGGTGATCAACAATAACATTTCATCCTTCCCCAACCTCAGTGACCACTCCTACCTTTTGAAGAGCATCTTTGAATTTATGAATGGCATCCCCATAGAACGCCTCGTCAATACAAGGAACATCGTCCTCTTCTAATTGCCGAGCAAGATTGGAATCAAACAAAAACGATTTAGCTGGAGATTCGAAACCCCTACCCGTTTTCAGCCATCTGCATTCTAATACACTCTGCTTAAAATACGGAGGCAGCTCCTGGCACCTTATCCATTGTAGCAGGACAAATGCTTTCTCCTTGTCCAAATTATAAAAAATTAAAATAGGTATTTGGAGGGATTAGCTCTGGAATATCTAATGCACCAAGTTGTTGTTTAACGAATGAAATTAAATCTTTACCTGCTCCTGTCAAACCCCGTGCACAAGGAGGTAATGTAAGATAAAGTTTAGAGAGTGCATCAAAGTTTTACCCAGTCCACGGATTGTAATTTTAGGATACTCTTCCTGTCGATTTCAGCCGATGAATTTTCACCCAGTCTCTTTGTCTCGGCCCTCGATCTGCTCTTTGTTTCTATTTCGTCTGTCGGCTTTACATCTGCGAAGGCCATGCGACCGCTCTTGGTCGTGATCATCGGGGAGCTCAGAAACAAATAGATCCGATGGCTTACTGTCGCTCCATCTATACTGCGACATGACATCTGACACGACTATACAATGAGCAAACCGACGATCGAATCGCAGCTGCTTCGAATCCTCGTCTGCCTCTAAGAGCAGCAGGCCTTCCTTTCCCCCGCTGTCGAAACACCCAATCGATCCCGCCGCTTCCGATTGAGCTTAATTTATTCTTTTTAGGCGCACCTTCTGAATCTGAACAATTCTTCGTTGTCGGAGGTCCGCAAAGGCCTGGATTTCCCTCAAATGCATTCTGTGTGCCTTGTGAAAATGCCCTTAATGAAGGAACGCCCCCTGTAAAAAGGTTGAAAGAGAAGATGAAATGATCCAGGCTTATCAGCCCTGTGAAAGACTCGGTAATCTGACCAGCGAGTTGGTTCTGGGAGACGTCCAAGGATTCAAGTAACATCAAGCTTTCTGTTGTGAGTCCACCTCGTGGATTTTCTTGCATGCGCCTTGTTTTGTGACCGTTTTCGTTAGCAATAATTTACGTGGTATGTCTTTTTCATCTCTCTAGCACCTGGGGAGATCTGGAGGAGGCGGCTCCAATGTTTCCACGTAATCGCGACCGTTTTTTATCTAGAAACACCATCATGTAATGAGGCCAGAGCGGTGACACTGCCTTCTTTGAAGGGAAAACGCTTCTGATGACTCTGAATCAGATTCTGTTTTATGGAATTCTGTGACTACCAGGTGTTCTGACAGTTCTTTGAACCATCACTAGCCTGAGCCTCTCATAATCAATGGTCCATCCTCCCACCTGTCGGTTGTTATACCAAGCACTCTATTTTTTCGTTTATGGTAAGCCCAAGGGCATTTTGGATCAGTGAATGCTCCCTATTATTCTAGAAACTATTATTCCAGAAACCATTATTCCAGAAACCTTATGCCTACTATAACGGGTTTACTAATAGATAGCTTTTCACATTGTTTTAACACTGCACGGTTGTAAAAGAAGCTCCTTTGCCTCCCAATCAAAATGCTTATTCCACTTTGTAAATCGTTTCCAGCCTAATTCTTTATTTAAGCATTCAAGATAAGCCATGCATAATTTTCCATATCGTAGTTTTGCACATCATACACCTCGAGACTCTAAATGCGCTCTAGCATGGATGCCTTATTCATGTCCATCTTAGAGTATATGAAACTGAAAATGGAGACATTTTGTGACGTATTTGAACAATTTTGGGTGCAGACTTCTCCATTGATACCAACTCCGTCGTAGTAACAATCTTATATACACCAATATTATAGGCCAGGGGGAAGTCCTGGGTGAATTTGATGCGATAGAAACACTCTTCATAGCGCAGCAGCTTAGCCAAAGGAATTCTATAAGAAGTATTTCCCAAGCAATGCCAAAGTCCAATAATAAATGAAGTGACCAATCTCAAAAACAGGCCCCTTCTTGGAACATTTCTCTCTCAATGGTATACTAAACTCTTCGCATATACAGATAATTGACCCCAGCTCTAACTCTGAATAAAATTTATATCAGCTTCACTTTTCCGTGTCATTTTGCTTCATAATACAGAAAGGCTTTCATCCCAAACAAGAATGTTCTCCAAAGAAGACTCAAACTCTATAAGCTACTCTTCTGATAAGTCATGTTGAGGAGGTATTGATTTCCAGCCAATCAAGGGTGTCTTATCCCTTTCTTGTAAGCCATTAATCTGCACAAAAATAATTGTAATGTCATCGGTACGAGTTTCATTCTGCAACCACAACCGATATGATTCTGCAACAACTGCTGCACAGGCATCATGCGGATCCTTAAACTTAGCAACCTCATTTATTTTGTAATTCTTATGCAGCAAGGAGGGGGGTCTTTGAATCGTGTGACCAGTAGCTTCAAGATTTGAAATACGGATATCCATCATGCCTGCCAATCTGTAGAAGGATCCTGCTCGTAATGCAGGGATTTAGCTTGGAGACGATTTGGGCAAAAAGTGCCTGAGTTAAATCAGAAATTTTCAATATCTGTTACAACACAGGCTTCATCTAGGGATGGTACTTTCTCGTAAAGTGCCAAGAACAGTAGACCAGGTGCCTTCATCCATTGGGCGACCTTACGCGAAAGCTATAATTCTGAGTTCTCCTGCCAGTGAAATCACCATCAAAAACTTTTAATGGAGTCGCCAGAGCATGTGCAACCAATATTTGCCTATGACCGGTTGCTCAACCAGGCCTTAGGACTATGACGATGTCGTTCTCCGAGGGATAGATATCAACTTCGAAATCCTCGGCAACGGCACCAAAAATGTTGACACTCAGAACTGAAATGGGTTGCATCAAATCAATCCCGAGGCAACCTCGAATCACTTTGTATTGAAAGTTGCCCTCCTCCAACCCGAGAGGGATCTCTCGAAAAATGTCACAAAATGATCTTCAGTAAACGTGAAATGGTGGGCAGATTTATGGGTAAATGATGGTCTTGGATTTTTCGAGTTTGGGATTAAACCGGGGAAAAGGTCCATTGGGCATGGAGTCAAATGAAAACCAAAGAAGGAGATAATAACAGTGATCAAATAACTTGCGGAAAATGAGGCAAAGTAAGTCTATCTTTCAACGCTTTGATAATTGGGTGTGGTAGCAGAAAAAAGGAAAGGAAAGGCCGATGTAGCAGAAAATAAATGGAGAATTCCGGAAATGTAGACTGGTCTTACACCCGCTGATAGTTGGTGCAGAGGAAAGACAACAAACAAATACAGAAAACCAACATTCATTCGTTATAGTAGTGGTCATACTAAAGTATAACGAAGCACATCAGTTAGAGGAAAACGAAATTGTAATACAATCATGACGGAATAAGGAAGAAATAACATTATGATAATGACAACACATCAAATGCGGGTAAGGAGCATATAAAATGGAATGCAAACAGATTAACATAGTTGAAAGAAAAGAAGAACATGCTAAAAGAAATCGATCGTGATGAATCTCACAGTCACAAGTAAAAAATTATCTTTATTATTTCAATCTGGCTTACAAAATAACTCAGCATTACACAAGGAACCCCTCTTCATAGAGGTTTTCCCCCAGCGCTGCACTCGCACACCCCCTTTCTGTTACATCCATCAGTATTTTAAAAAGAAAAATCTAAAACTCTTTGTGTTCCAGGAATCTGAAACGGTTCCTCTTCATGGAATCTGCGAATGCCAGGTGTGTCTGCCAGAGGCTCTACTGTTACTTGAACCATCGCTAATTATTTGACAAGTGGGGTATTTACTTTCGTATAACTCTCCTATTTACAATCTGAATTTTCCTTAATGTCCATAATGAGTCTTCCCAGGTCACTATTCTGTACCGATCCCTTTGAATTCCCATTCTCCGCAAATCCTCCATACGAATTCTTATTCATATCTTGCCCAAGGCTTGCATTGTACACAGGCTGTCTATCAGCACCATCTTCGCTAAAGCAATAGGCAGACGGACTGTAACTTCCAACATTATACTTGGACCATCTTTGAGAACGATCTGTATTTCCAAACCAAACAACATTCTGATTGAGTTGTTCCGTGGTTGTCATTTCCAGTTTTCCAGGATCTTCAGCCTCGATTTGAAAATCCCATCTACGTCATGAATTTACACAATATTCTGCCGACATCCATTTTTGCTCATTTGGAATCCAAATTAGTAAAACCCCACTTTCATAAGGTTCCCATTTTGAATCCTGAAGATACTTATACAGTCTAGTTATGGCTTTGAAATCTGTATGCATTTGAATATGGTGATCAGCAATAACATTTCATCCTTCCCCAACCTCAGTGACCACTCCTACCTTTTGAAGAGAATCTTTGAATTTATGAATGGCATCCCCATAGAATGCCTCGTCAATATGAACATCGTCCTCTTCTAATTGCCGAGCAAGATTGGAATCAAACAAAAAAGATTTAGCTGGAGATTTGAAACCCCTACCCGTTTTCAGCCATCTGCATTCTGATACACTGCTTAAAAGACGGAGGCAGCTCCTGGCAACTTATCCATTGTAGCAGGACAAATGCTTTCTCCTTGTCCAAATTATAAAAAATTAAAATAGGCATTTGGAGGGATTAGCTCTGGAATATCTAATGCACCAAGTTGTTGTTTAACGAATGAAACATAATCTTTACCTACTCCTGTCAAACCCCGTGCACAAGGAGGTAACGTAAGATAAAGTTAAGAGAGTGCAACAAAGTTTTGCCCAGTCCACGGATTGTAATTTTAGGATACTCTTCCTGTCAATTTCAACCGATGAATGTTCGCCCAGTCTCTTTGTCTCGGCCCTTGATCTGCTCTTTGTTTCTATTTCGTCTGTCATCTTTACATCTGCGAAGTCCATGTGACCGCTCTCAGTCGTGATCATCTGGGAGCTCAGAAACAAATAGATCCGATGGATTACTATTGCTCCATCTATGCTGCGACATGACATCTGACACGACTATATGATGAGAAAACTGGCGATCGCATCGCAGTTGCTTCGAATCCTCGTCAGCCTCTAAGAGCAGCAGGCCTTCCTTTCTCCTGCTGCCGAAACACCCAATCGATCCCGCCGCTTCCAATTGAGCTTAATTTATTCTATTTAGGTGCACCTTCTGAATCTGAACAATTCTTCATTGTCAGAGGTCCGCAAAGGCATGGATTTCCCTCAAATGCATTCTGCAGGCCTTGTGAAAATGCCCTTAATGAAGGAACACCCCCTGTAAAAAGGTTGAAAGAGAAGTTGAAATGATCCAGGCTTATCACCCCTGTGAAAGACTCAGTAATCTGACCAGCGAGTTGGTTCTGGGAGACGTCCAAGGATTCAAGTAACGTCAAGCTTCCTGTTGTGTGTCCACCTCGTGGATTCTCTTGCATGCGCCTTGTTTTGTGACTGTTTTCGTTAGCAATAATTTACGTGGTCTGTCTTTTTTATCTCTCTAGCACCTGGGGAGATCTGGAGGAGGCAGATCCAATGTTTCCACGTAATCGCGACCGTTTTTTAGCTAGAAATGCCATCATGTAATGAGGCCAGAGCGGTGACACTGCCTTCTTTGAAGGGAAAATTCTTCTGATGAATCTGAATCGGATTCTATTTTCTGGAATTCTGTGACTGCCATGTGTTCTGACAGTTCTTTGAACCGTCACTAACCTGAGCCTCTCGTAATCAATAGTCCATCCTCCCACCTGTCGACTGTTATACCAAGCACTCTATTTTTTCGTTTATGGTAAGCCCAAGGGCATTCTGGATTAGTGAATGCTCCCTATTATTCCATAAACTATTATTCCAGAAACCATTATTCCAGAAACCTTATGCCTACTATAATGGGTTTACTAATAGATAGCTTTGCACATTGTTTTAACACTGCACCGTTGTAAAAGAAGCTCCTTTGCCTCCCAATCAAAATGTGTATTCCACTTTGTAAATCGTTTCCATCCTGATGCTTTCTTTAAGCATTCAAGATAAGCCATGCACAATTTTCCATATCGTAGTTTTGCACATCATACACCTCGAGACTCTAAATGCGCTCTAACATGGATGCCTTATTCATGTCCATCTTACAGTATATGAAACTGAAAATGGAGACATTTTGTGACATCTTTGAACAATTTTGGGTGCAGACTTCTCCATTGATACCAGCTCCATCGTAGTAATAATCTTATATACACCAATCTTATAGGCCAGGGGGAAGTCCTGGGTGAATTTGATGTGATAGAAACACTCTTCATAGCGTAGCAGCTTAGCCAAAGGAATTCTATAAGAAGTATATCCAAAGCAATGCCAAAGTCCAATAATAAATGAAGTGACCAATCTCAAAAACATCCCCCTTCTTGGAACATTTCTCTCTCAATGGTATACTAAACTCTTCGCATATACAGATAATTGACCCCAGCTCTAACTCTGAATAAAAGTTATATCAGCTTCACTTTTTTGTGTCATTTTGCTTCATAATACAGAAAGGCTTTCATCCCAAACAAGAATGTTCTCCAAAGAAGACTCAAACTCTGTAAGTTTCTCTTCTGATAAGTCATGTTGAGGAGGTATTGATTTCCAACCAATCAAGGGTGTCTTATCCCTTTCTTGTAAGCCATTAATCTGCACAAAAATAATTGTAATGTCATCGGTACGAGTTTCATTCTGCAACCACAACCAATATGATTCTGCAACAACTGCTGCACATGCATCATGAGGATCCTTAAACTTAGCAACCTCATTTCTTTTGTAATTCTTATGCAGCAAGGAGGGGGGTCTTTTAATCGCATGACCAGCGGCTTCGAGATTTGAAATACTGATATCCATCATGCCTGCCAATCTGCAGAAGGATCCTACTCATAATGCAGGGATTTAGCTTGGAGACGATTTGGGCAAAAAGTGCCTGAGTTAAATCAGAAATTTTCAATATCTGTTACAAGGAACGTCCTTCTTTAATAAACTCATAAAACCCTTTGTGATCTCGGCATAGTTTGCAATGAAATGTCATAAAAAGTTTGTTTTTCCTTGCAAACTTTGAAGCTGAGGGATGGTGCATGGGGGAGGAAATTGAACTATTTCCTCAACCTTTAGAGGATCGACCATGATCCCTGTGTTCAAAACTATGAATCCTAGCATACGACCCGATGTGTCACAAAAATTGCACTTGTTTAGATTTAAGCGGATTCGGTAGTAGAGACATCGTTCAAGGATAAGTCGAAGGTGTGCTAGATGGTCAACTCTATTGCACGATCGTGACGCTAAATCATCAAGATAATCCTCGACTATGTGTTTGAGGTCATGGAAATCAAAATACATGGCCCGCTGAAATGTAGCTCCAACTTTTTTCAGACCAAAAGGCATCTTCCGATAAGCAAATGTACCCCACGTACAAATGAAAGTGGTTTTGTGTTGGTCTTCGGGTTTGATTTGTATATGATTGTATCCCGAAAAAACATCCATGAACGAAAAATCCTTGCAACCTGCACATTCATCGACTATCTGGTCAATAAATGGCTTGGGAAAATTATCTTTTGGGCAGGACTTGTCCAGATCACGGAAGTCTGTACATATGCGAATCGTGCCCTGTTTCTTATTGATCGACATGGGATTCAACACCCATTGAGTCAATTAGACGGGGTAGATGAAGCCAGCTTTAAGTAATTTCTCTACTTCAGCCTTGATAGTTGTTTCCTTCCTAGGATTGACCAGACGAAGCTTCTACCAGATCATCTTGACATCAGGATAAGTCGTGATTTCATGTTCGACGATTATTAGATCTATGCCTGGCATTTCCTCGTAAGACCAGGAAAACACGTCGCAAAATTCTTTAAATAAATCCATGTAGATTTCAATCTCCTTGGGGGAGAAATCCGCTCCAATGAAGATATTCTCCATGACGCTAGGGGTTGTGGAGATGTCAATAGGTATCATTTCAGGTATTGTTGCCATATTTACTTCAACGTAAACTGTGTGTGTTGCCAAAGGATTGATATGAAAAGATTTATCTCCATTCATAGTCAGAGTGAATTCACCTACTTCAATTCATCTTAACTCTGGGAGGAAGTAAGATCTATGATGAAGATCATCCCATGGTCTGTTCGGACTAGTCATTGCCTTAATAATTGTCTCATCTAAGGGAAATACTAATTCTAAAGAATCTGTATCAGCAAGGGAACCTTGAGCCCAAATAGGATCAAGCACCAAATCTAACTCTTGTGCGGGAGTTGGATCGAGATCGACAAAAGCTCGTTGAATTATCGACTATGGAACTTCTACCACGGACAAAGGCATGGCCATGCCATGGTGCTCTGTCCCTTCCATATTAGTTGATGGGGAAGGAAGAGTCCACAGATCGTAAAAGTACGTTGTGCGAAACGACGAGATTTGAAATATTTCAGCCCAAGGTTGGTCAGGGTCAGCCAACATGTAATGGACATTTCCGGTCGGAGGCGGGTAATCAAAAGTACCCATCAAAGGTGGGCACAAACCAACCCCTACATTGACGATGTCGGGCTGAGGGTTATCAATCATCGGGACCGTGGAGATTCCCGATGAATGGTCAGGATGAGAGAAGGATAATTGATCAATGGTCACGATTCAACCCTCGTGTGGAAACAACAAGACCCAGAAAACAGTCGCAACCACTGCTTGCATAGCATAGGTCCAACTCCTTCCTAACAAAATATTGTAGTCGAGAGATGCATCGACCACTTCAACTTCAATGCACACGGTTTTTCCCCCTAACTGCATGGGGAAAGAAGGAATGACACCATGTAGTCAGAAAGAATGATCGTTAAAGGCTGTAAAAAGAGTAGGTGATGGAGACAAAATGAGTGGGCCTATGGCCTTCCAACACGCCAAAGATATCACGCATGTCAAGGCACCCTCATCCACCACTGTACGAAAAATATTACGGGTAAATTTTTTTGTGGTGTAAGCCACTACTATCTGAAAAGATATGTGGTAAGGAAGACGAGATTTTAAGTCAATCATATCAAGAATGATCGTTCTCGGATTATAAGTCTCAGCAAATCCTAGGGCAACTAACAGAGCCTTTCTCTGGGAAGGGAAACTCTAGAGGACTTCCAAAGCAAACATCGCACAAGGGGTTTGTGATAAATCCTCCACCACAGAGTAGTTCTGGGTGGCCTGTGTGTTTGAATTGTGAGAATCTTTCTTGAACGCCCCTTTTGGGATGCGTGTCATTGTTTCACCCAATGTCTTCTCAATCTGGAGAGGAAGAGGTGGGTTTTCAGATTCTTTACCCTTCTCAGAGGTTCTTGTCATTTCGTAATCATGTACTCTAGTCGATATATAGGCATCACCTTTCATCATATACACATTTGTGGACGAAGGATTACTCGAAGACAGAGGGGGTCCTTGACTGCCCTCTTCCACACTCGAGGAGGCTTGAGTTAGGTTTTTTCGATGTGGAAATGGGTTCGTTAACACAATAGGTTGTTGTTGTGTCAATAACTTATGGGCCTCCGCAAGCCAAGGGCACTGATGGGTCGAGTGGTCTTCCTTGCAAAGATTACAAGGATACTTTGACTTCTTCTTTTCAGTGTCACCCCCGCCATCATTATTGGTGGGTTTCTTATCCCCCTTACCCTTCTTTTGTTGTTTCTTCTTTCCATCAAGATGTTGGGTGGCCTTTGGTTTTGCTGTTTTCATAGTGTGTACATCTGACTTTTGGGTAAGGGGAACAGTTGAACCGGTGGTCTGGTTGGCCGTTGTCTATTGTATTGAAAATTGTTGAAATTGATTTGATAATGGATCAGTGGGCTTTATTTGTGCTGAACCAATAATGCCATCGGCATGTGGTCTAGACCTTTTTCTAGTCTTGTCAAGTATTGACCTCGGTGCATCTAGAAAAATCTCGTAAAGAAAACCATATTGAGAGTAAATCAGTTCTAGTTGTTGAGCTCTCATTATCGCATCTTCCTCGGAAAACACCCCAGACGTTGCGATGTCTTTAGACAACTAGGGTACCAAAGATTTAAGGAACCACTCAAGAAAGAATGTTTGTGGGACTGGCACTTTAATCAAACTCTTTCGGTGTCTCCATTCTCAAATGTGATCCAAGATATGGTTCTCTTTTGTCTGCTCGAAGTTGGTCAGCAATTCAATGTCGGCATCGTATCTCACGGGTAATTGAAAATGGTTTAATAAATCCATTGCCAATTCGCCGAAGGAAGAGTATCGTGAGCATTTGATCTTGATGTACCATTTCGCAACACTCCCTATGAGATTGCATTGAAACAATCACAACTGAACGGAGTAGTCTCTTAACGAGTTGGATGAGCACCATAAGTGGAAGGTTGTCACATGATCGTCAGGATCTTCATTAGGCTTGGCCTCGAACTTTGGAATGTTCGAAGGAAACTTGGTCAACATAGGAGGCCAACTCAGATCGTGATAGATGGGGTCATTTAAAAGCCTTGTCAAATCTATCAAGTGTAGGGTTGCTAGAAACGGTAGTTTAGGTTGTGGATTGTAGCCAGGGAAAAGGAACCTAGAGTTTGACTGGCACCAGGTTGCCAGGAAAAGTTAGGTTGTTGGCTAGGGCTCTGGTAATAACCATGGCCATGAACAGCGTACGGATTCCACACTTGTTGAGACATCATCGGTTGTTTCTCGTAATAGGACATAAAGGGCTGAGCTTGCATCGCATTCCAAAGATTTTGGGAGGGCTTTCCCCCTGTTGATCCGACAGGCATTGGTGTTGGGCCTTGCCCAGGGTTCCACTAGGTATGGAAGGGGTTGCCCCCGATCGAAATCCCTGGAAAGGGGACTGGTCCCTGCCACGGATTCCAAGTTCCTTGTGAGGAATGAATTCCTAAGTGTGCCCCCTGTGCAGGAATAATACCCTATACAGGATGTAGTTGTCCATAACGAGGGTTGCCCCCAGCCGAAACGACAGCTGACGAGAAAGCATTGTTACCAAACATATCGAACAAAGAGAAAGGTGTTGAACCAACTATCATATTATAAGGATGGAGTGCTTGACTACCTTCTCCAAACAAGTTTATCTTAGGCCCAACAGAGTGTTTAGGAACATCGTTGAGCGAGGGGTATGAAGGGGGTATATGACCCTCGTTGTAAGGGAAAGTGATAAAGGGAGATGAAGTGCCCCCCATAGATCCTTGCAGAGGAGAATTAGAAATCCTTGGCCCTAGACCTAAAGTCTGTAGAGTGGAGGAGGAAAGTACAGTACTCGTACCAAATCTAGGAATCTCGTATGAGAACGGAGGGCCTGTCACGTTCTGGGTAAATGGAGCAGTGATCGTCGCAATAGACGGAATCAGACTACTACCCGAGGTAGAAGCAGTCAAGACCATAGTGGCCCGGACCGACGACGGTTGGTTAGGAGGTGGAACACCCCCTGTAGTGATAGTCATGAAGGAAATATGAGTATTCCCTGAAGAGGTAGCAGTGTTTGCTTCCATTGTTGCTTGTGACACTACCTGACGCTCGTAAGGTAGAACCTGTATGAAGATGGGCGCCAATATATCAGTTATGGGAGGGTTATATGGACCAAGAGATTCTACTCCGAGGTTAGAAATGATTGGTTCCTCCAGAATCAACATTTTTCCTCTCGAAGATGGGTCTGGCACAGTTTCTTGTAACCCGATTATCTCAAAATACCCTTACTGGCCTAGTTTTCGCCTTAGCAGTGGTCGG
>ML798218.1:36685-96468 GCA_009831015.1 Picea engelmannii | reverse complement strand
TAATGATTAAGAAGCAGAAAAAAAAAAAAAAGGAAATATGACGACAAGTAAAGACCAAGAAATGAATTTTGGCCTAAGCGCAGATCGCAAAGAGTTATTGACAATAACACACAAGCTGATTGAAGCAGACTCTCAAACTTGTCTAAAAACCCTATTACAGAAAAACAGAGGAAAAACTTTTAACGAAAAAGAAAGCTACGTTGTAATCAAACCTAAGCATTAGACTACTATGACAGAGACACGGACTAGATCAAGAAAACCCTTGAGAGGTGTGACCCCTGACAGGGAAGAGGGTGACTGCGTCTTCTAAAAAAAAAAATCTCAACAGGTACGTTACTGACAGTTCAACAGCCAGTGTATGTACGCGGGATGTGCAAAGTTAGGGCATGTATACATGCGTGCAGACCTACTACAGGCCGCGTATACCTCTGCAACTCCTCAAAAAAATGAAAAACAAGCAATCAAGCACTGGCAGGGAGTACTAGTATTGAGAACCAGAATCCTTTGAAGACACAGAAACTTACTTTAACAGAAAAAGATGCAAGGAAAATTTGTTAAAACAAAGCTAATTTGAGGTTATACCTAGGCTATAGACTGCAACAACAGAGACCAGAACTAGATCCATAAAACCCTTGAGAAGGATCACTTCTGACAGGGAAGAGGATGATCACCTCTCTTTTACAAATATAAAAAAAAATAAAAATGGACTCAGACATGCTACTGATCCTTCAGAAGCCAGTGTATGTACGTGGGTTGTGTGAAGTCAGGGTGCATGTATACCCGTGCAGGCCTTCTACAAGCCACATATGCCTCTATAGCTTTCCTAAAAATAAAAAACAGTCAAGCGAAGAAAGAAGGGAGTACTAGTATGGAAGACCAAAATCCCTACTAGCTCAGACTCTTGCAGAAACCCAAAAAAAAGGTAATAAAACCAAGTTTAAAACACCCAAAAAGTATCCCCAAAAACCCTAGAGATTTCCCCAGTACGATCACCAATTCTGTTGTGGGTGGGAAATCCCCCTATGGACTAGCATTAAGGGTTCTGTAATGCATGCAAAAAATGACCTAAAGTCTCCTACTTCTTACCAACATCCCAATCATAAACCCCATTATTCATATGCAAATACAAGGTTTAAAAGATCAAGTTACTATACCTTGGTTTCCGTGTTCGATGTCGATCCTTTAACATTTGGTCGCTCCTTGACTACAAATATCTTCCCAATGCTGACCTACATTCATAAAAATACAAACAAAGAACGCCACATGCATATGATCTATGAACTAATGGGTTAGAGACTCTATCAAAATATAATCAAATTTAGACATTGAAAGACCTCATATGGCAAGACGGGAAAAGTACTTTTTTTATTAATCTCATAAGAGTAACTTATAATAGCGAGATCAACCACTGCTCCTCAAGTCTGGTCCCAGGATCCTCTTCAACTGTGCTCCAACTACTTTTGTATATGCTTCTCTTCACACACTAGTTGCAAAAGGTTGGGACAAAGGGAATGCAAAATCAAGTAGATTTTCTCTACAATTATTTTCCTCTCCTAAATGGGACCCCTGCCCCTTCTTTTATAGGCTAGAAAGGGATAGGTATTTGGTCGAGTGACCAGCTATGGGTGGTCAAACAGTTTAGGTAACTTACCCAAAACTATGTGTTCCATCTGCAACTTTCTATTTTTCGTGTTTTTTTTAGGTATACGTGGGTTGTAGTGGATCAGCTAGCGTACACACACATGCACTAGTGGAGCAGGGTGCATATGCCCTCAAAAGGGGTGTTTTTTAAGAATTTGTTAAGTAGTGTCTTGTCAAAATATGTAAAATGAGATGGCTTGATGCCAGGTAAGCATATCTGGTGCAAATTACGGTTATAACACCAATTAAAAAAAAAAAAAAAATGTGTCTAAGTTTTCACGATGTTTACTTTAGATACGTCGATTTATCTTTTCCATTTATACATATTTTGTTTTATCTTTTGCGATTTTGCTTCTAATATTTTGAAGATTGTGTTTAGAAAGACAATGGTTGACCTCAAATCATGCGACATGGAGACCTTAGTTCCTAACTCATTGCTCACATACAACACAAAAAAATGTTGGGGAAACTATGGTTGTTTCAAGGGATTCTCTATCTACTATGCACAAATGAATAATTGGAGAAATGCATAAGTGTTTGCCTAGTGGTCTAGTGAAAACCTTAAGGTGAAGACGACAAGTTGGAAAGGAATACATGTACCTTAGAGACAAAGCTATAAAAATCTCACCTTAACCATCTCATTCTTGCAAATAACAGACGTCCTCCTCTCCCACTCACTCAAGGCATTCTGCCGAAAATAAAATGGACTATATAAAATGAGAGCATAGTAGGTGAGGGTATGCAGATACCTCCGTTGGGCCTATGGACACTCATTGGCAATGGAGCAAGGTCTGTGACTTCGAGGTGACTCTGCTGGGGCTATGGACGCTCATTGGTAGCGGAGCAACACCATAGAAAATGAATAAGGGTAACTAAAAGGCCTAGTGCTAGTGAATGATTTTCTAGACTCTTGTCAAAGGGGGGGTGATTCAGGGTTACATGAAAAAAATGTTGAATAAAAGGTGAAAACCCCACAAGCATGCCCAAATCCATCAACCGGGGAATTTCAAATACATGGGTGAAAGGGTCTCCGATAAAAACCACTTAATTTCTTCACCAACTTTTGCATCAGTCGAGCCCAAGGGAGGAAAAGAGATTCTTCTTTCGCCTAGTAAGTCGCCATTTGTTGAGAAATCAACACACCCTAAAAATCCTATGTCAATTTTTTCACTCTTTTGGGTACCACTTGATCTTTGCACTATCTGATTTGATTTTCTTTTGAAGAATATTTTGTTCTCTTGACTCTCATTAGCTATTCAATTTTGTTTAACTTTATGAACTCCCATGAATTAAAAAGGCTTAACACTAAAATAAATAATCAACAGCCAAAACACTTCACTCGATGCTCTCAAGATTCAACATCGGAAGGAATTCATAGAAAGAAAAGAACCACTCAGGAAACCTTATTCACCAAGCGTTGATATCCACGACATCGGCATAAGTAAGTTTGGTTTGCGCCAAAGTTTTTCATAAGGATATCATCGATAGTCGATTCCTCTTTGGCATTGGTAAAATACAAGGGGAATAGACATTAACGAGGAAGGAAACGATATTGTTGATAGACAATACTTGACGCGCTTATCAGAATCGAGAAGACCTAAAAGAATCGCAATGATCATTATGACCATGCTAAAGAGTTTTCTTGATCGTTGATCCCCGAAGCGATTCGACATCGGAACTTTCTCGAGGAAATTTATCCAAAGAGAAGCACGTGATGATTTTATCGCCGATCACCGACCCCCGACACCTTTTTGGCATCGGTGAACCTAGGTTTGGTTCTAGAACGCACAAATAGAAGAAACTCTCGAATCTGATTAATACACGCGATTTAGGTCACCGGTCTTCAATGCCATGTGTTCTTGACAGATTGGAGAAACATACGGTCTAGTTTTACCCCGAGTCATTCCTGGCTCCCTAATCCCGAGTCGCACCTTTGAGTCAGTTTTTCCATGATAGCATTTGTACGTGAAATCGATCAACATCGGAGGTTTTTGCAGAAGGATATCAATGAAAACTTCCATATCACATCGTCAATCCCCGATCCACCCACTGAGAGAGAGACATGATGGGACATTTTAGTGTTAGATATGATTATATTTTGAGCATTTAAGGGGCTAATTAATACCAAATATCGCATTATTTTTTGTCTCGTGTGTCTATCAAAACAGTCATTTAAAATCCCCGATAGACCACATCACCCTCCACGCCTCCGTCGTCAACCCATGATGAATTTAATTTGCAGAGATTCGGCGGCATATTTGTTTGAATTTCACTCATCCCCCGAATTGAATGGCTGACGTGACATGGTAAGTTCTTCAATGGTTTAAATCCTCTCAATTCGTGGTAAGCGGAATCATTCTGCATGCCAGGAAATTCAGAGCATCTGGAGAAACGAGATGAGCAATTCAAGAGCTGGAGAGATCCCGTGAGTATCAAATAACCAGGTTTAGCAAGATTTACATGTATGTACCAAGTCTGTGGATTTATCATGTTTACACGTCATATATATATAATATATATATATATATATATATATTCCAGTTTTTCTCTCTACACAGTCTATAAAGATTTATTTCAATTACAGGAACAATGTCTCCAAGAAATCCGACCACTAGACAATCGTCGAGGGTGCCGAAGCTAAAAGAACCATAATTAGGTGAACGATCCTCTCCAGGGATCGCAAGACAATTGGAATTCATGCAAAGACTGAAGTCAGTCATCAAAACATCAACAAAGAAAACTTTTGTTCAGCCTCCGGCCTTTGGAGATACAGAGGAAAGCCCAGGGTCCAAAACGACACTCCTGCATTGGGGAGAGATCTTTAAGAAAACTAGCCAGGAGGAATACCCAGAATACATCCCACAGTGATCATGATGTTAGAGCACTCGATGACGAAGTGTTCCCGAACATCTGGAGGTCATACCTGCATATGGTGGCTAGCAGAACCCCTGTCTTTCCCTGTGTTGAACTCCTGAAGTGGCTCATTGACCACATAGACACACAAAAATGTTTGATCAATGAAGACAATGGTCCAGAAGTATTACAAGCTTAGAGACCCTGAAGAGAAACTAAAATTGGTTTCATCGTAAAATTCTATGAGCGCCATGACACTAGGCGGGTGATGCCCTCATGGTGGAGAGAATATAAGAAGTACACCAACTAGAGCATAGACTAGTACCAGACAACCAACTTAAGGGAGCCATATATCTACCTGATGGCTCTCATCTATCGATTCTATGGGGAGAAAGACTGCTCTAGATTTTCAGAGGCATGGATGCCTCTGGCTTACATAGTGGCCATTTCTGGGAGCAGATTCAACTGGGGAGCCATCATTTCTAAGAAACTGAGCATTTGCATACAACAGACTCAAAGGTCAAAGGAAGGAGAGACACCGACCTTCTACATGGATTCATACTTACTGGATGTCATGTGTTCCAGAAATATCTTTGTCGGCATGAACCTGAGATGGCACGTTGCAGAACTCCTGGTCCACGTATATTTCAACATATTATAAGAGAACAGGTACAAAAAATCTTACTCCCTCATCTGTGATGAATTCATCACACGTATTTATTTTATTCTTTTCAAGAAAGAATGCCCGAGACTATCAGATGAGGCCAAAAAGATGATATCAAAGGTCGGCCACTGGTATCTAGACGAGAAAGATACCTACATCAAGGTGTTCGGGGCCACCAGAGCACCTCATCTCCGGCCAATGCATGTCCCTGACCAGATTGTAGTGGGAGATATATGCTACGAGACCATCCTACAAGGCTACAATGCTAGCTTGGTCAAGGATAAAAAGAGGGCGTTTATACCTTATGGATTCCATGTAGGATTCTACTTGGTGAAATACACCGCTCAAGCCAAACAAGAAGAGATGAGACAATTGGAGTTCAGATTCCAGACCGACCGATTCTGCAAGAACGAACCAAAGGGACTAGTCTTGAAACATGCTTCTCAAGTTTCGTCCTATTGGCCATACACCCACGACAAATTTGAAGATGAAGTCTTCACAGAAAATTCCCAAGACTGGGATGAGGTGGTGGTAAGGATGGCCCACCCCAAAATGACCAGGTTCAGAGCCATGAGCCTAGATGAACAAACTACAACCATAGAGAAATCGGCTCAAGAGGCCCTCAGAGCCAGAGAAGAAATGATAGTGAGAGAAGCAACAAAGGTCCCCCTAGTATCCCCAGTGCAAGATAGAGGTTTCCCTATGACTCAGGGCGCATGAGAGAGGGGGTTACTCAATATAGAACAGGTGCAATGGATAATTGATCAGTTGCAAGATGACCCAGACCTCTCAGGAATGACAGGGTCCCCTTCCAACAACCCAGATGAAATCCAGATAGGCCCAAGCGGCCTTGAACTGATAGACATCGATGAAATCATTGGGTTAGATGACCCTGAAATCACAACTTCGTAGGCCAAATCACCGGTGGGTGTTTCAGCTCAAACGGAGATAGTTGGGGTATCAGTGGGAACAAGTGCACCAGACCCCCTCTAGGAATTAATAAACCTCTATGATGATAAAGAGAGCTCAGAGGTATTCCTTGTGACCCATGTACATATCGTAGAGGAAAAGGAGCCAGAGAAGACATCTTCCCCAGCTCCTGACGTTCGAATTCAGGGACTTCCACAGAATGAACAAGAAGTCGAGAGTGTCTTAGACACTGAGCTGCCTAATGCACCGGAGACCCAAGCAGATAGTCCAAAGGATGAGCCAGATACGGTCGAACAAAAGTGAGAAGCTCCATGGCAAGAAATCATCATCTCAACGTTCCAATAACCAAGTAAGTACTAAGCCTGCCCCGGAGGCCTCAATTTCAATCCATACGCAAATTCTCGATGAGCGAAAAACATAAGCCGGGACTTCGGAACATAAGGAATAATTTCAAGACCGCAATATTGAACAAATATATACCATCGGGATCCTAGGAAATATGCTCACCTGGGGAGATCAGTAAATCCCCAAACCCGTGGATGAAGTCGCTGACATACACGCCATCACTTGTGACTAGAAAAGGAAAGATATTGTGAAAAGGACCACCAAGAAGAGGAGGATCACTCTATATTGCTCCATCCTCATCACAACGGAGGAAAATATGATCAACACAGAGAATTCCAAGACGTCTGAACTTATCAGCACAGGGATGGCAATCATAGATGCCACCCTGGACAGAGAAAAAAGGGATGAAGAGGAGTTGGTTGTTGCTTTGAAAGAATTGGAACATTTGCGCACATGACACCACACATGTTGCGGTGTACCTAAGGAGTGAATTCAAGGAGGCCTACAACAAGTTTACATATAAATGACACCTATTCACTGCAAGGATACTCGAGCTTCAATAAGACACCCTCATGGCGCTGGCCACGTGCAAGGATATGGAGAGGTGGTACAAGAAAGCACAATAGGTTGTGGAAAGGGTCGACTATATTAGTGCGGTCCAACAGGGGCGAGATACAAAAGAGCGCGACATTCGAGTGTTAAAAGAGAGCATCCTTGATCGTGTAAATAAATATGCCAAGTATTGGAAAAAAATGGCTTGGGAAATCCAAGAGAAATGGACCAAGTGCGAGAAAAGTTGGATCAAGATCAACCAAGTAATGAAAGACATCGGGCTCCCCAAGTTTGGCACACCCGATGACTTTTTTGACTTGTGCGACATAGTCAAGATGCACGTCGAACAAGAATCATCATGGGCCGAGGAAATAGCAAAGGTGACAAACATGGCGCCAGGTTAGGTGTGACAGTTCATGGAGCACCCAATCAAATCTCGGGCTATGTTGCAACATTTAAGTTCCAGAATAGTCAAGTATCGGGCACAAGTAGTAGAGATAAGAGAGATTCACTCAGCCCCAATGGAACAACATAGATTCCTTTATGCCAACACATGTGAGGATCTCTTCATCAAGTGGTCAGAGTACAAGAAGAGTCACCCACTTAAGTGAGATCCTAAGATGACTCTTAGAAAGATTGATAGAAGAAAGTGCCATGTGGCGAGTTTTGTTTTACTTAGTTGCACTTTAATAGTTATTTTTAGTTAATAGTATGGTATAAATAGGAGGATCGACCTATTAGAAAAGTTCGATGGTTGTTGCAAAGACCCTCATTTTTGGTTTTGTAAAGAACTATTTCGGAGCTGCCTTTAATTGAGAAGTCATGTTTAGGACCTGAGACAAGTTTGTGTTTTTCATCAAAAGCGTGTGTATGATTGGATGTGGAGAAGAACTGTTTCTTATTTTGTCTCATGAATGGATTTTGTAACGAGTAAGAGCTACTAAATCTGTTGATAAGTTATCTGATTCAATGTTTTACGGTTCTTGTCTTTAATGATGAAGATAAATCGTTGTGGTATTATGTGATTGATGATTAGAGTTAAGTGAATTATTTTACTTGCCATCGTTTATCGCATGAATGTTTTCTTCTGATAAATTGTATCTCAGTAAGTAATTGGAATACCATCACGGTTAATGTATTAGTACTAGGCCTGTGGTAGAGAATCATTGTCTGCATGCTAGAGTGAAAGGGTTATCACAAGCTTGTTACCTAGTTGGTTTATACGGGCTTTTATCTTATATCGGTCCCACCTAAGAGAAAATACAAAAAAGAGAACGTTTGAACTGTAGGAGAAACCTTCACAAGAAAACGTAAAGCCCATCGATTAATTGGTCGGGTCGCAAGATCTGGAGAACCATTCCACCATTAAACGTTGCAGTCTAATTGGGCCTCGGTGGCAGGTTTGGTTCCTGTTGTTGAGTTAAAGGGATTTAGAACCCCTCAACAATACTATGACAAGAAAATGGAGTTATTTGTACTGAAGCTAGGAAGCATGGACATTGACGAGTGTGAAAGAAGATTTTTAGAATTTCTAAAATATGTTATTTTCATCAAGGATGAATGGGTAAAAATTCAGAGGTACTTGAGTGGGTTTCCATCATTTATCAGTGAAAAGATAGAATATGATGATCCAAAGAGGTTGGAAGAAACCATAAGGCACTCTAAGTGTCTTTATGAGCAGTGAAGGGGAAGACCAAATTTCCAAAAGGCTTGGGAAGACAAGATGAAAAGTAAGGTGGAAAAGAGAAACAAGGGGGCTAGGCCACCATTTTTCAGAAATATTGCGCAAGGACAAACAAATATCCAAGAGCCTAGAATATTGGAAACAGTGGGACAAAATTCATGGCAACAACCTATGTAGTGTTGGGTTGTGGAAGAAATCATGTGAAAATATTTCCCTCAAAGAGGTCATAAAGTGAGGATTGCGCATAGTGTACAGTAAGCTCCAACAATTGAGGACATGGGTATAAATGTGTCAAAAATTTACCCCATGTTGAATAACAAGCATGATGAGTTTTAGTCACACATGATCGAGGCGGAAGGTAAGATTAATGACCAACCCATTGCTATTTTAATTGACTCAAAATCTAGTCATAGTTATCCAGATCCTAAGATGGTGGAAAGATTCCATTTGCTAAGAAGCAAGCTTGGAAAAACTTGGTTGGTGCAGTTAGCTATAGGAGGAAAAAGGAAAATTAATGAGATGGTTAAGGCATGTCCAATGGAGATGAATGGACTGTGCAAAAAGGCTAATTTGAATATTATACCTTTGGGCTCGTATGATTTCCTCATTGGTATGGATTGGTTGGATGAGCATCATGATGTCATGGACTATTACAATAAGGCATTTACCTACCTGGATGAGAAAGAAAACTTGAGAACAGTTCAAGGAATTCCAAGAGTTGTGACTATTAGAGAAGTTTCATATTTGCAGTGGAATAAAAGTTATAGGAAAGGATGTCAAGTATTTGCAGCACACATAGAAGAGGCACCTAAGGAAAAATTTCAAAGTGTGGAAGACTGTGCAATACTAAAGGAATTCAAGGAAGTATTTAAAGAGATATCGATATTTCCACCAAAAAGAGATATCGAATTCTCTGTAAATATGATGCCAGGAGAAACAACTGAATCCAAAACTCCTTATAGAATGAGTACGCTATAGCTAAAGGAGTTGTAGATGCAACTTGAAGAGATTTTGAAGAAGGGGTATATACACCCAAGCGTGTCACCTTGGGGTGCACCAATTTTATTTGTGAAGAAGAAGGATTGTATGTTGATACTGTGTATCGACTTCAGGCAGTTGAACAAGGTAACAGTGAAGAAACAATATCATTTTCCAAGGATAGATGATCTATTTGATCAGCTAAGGGGTGCACAGATATTTTCCAAGATTTATCTCAGATATAGATATTACCAAGTGAGTATTAAGGAAGAAGACATTAGTAAGATTGCCTTCAGAACAAGGTATGATCATTACAAGTTTAGATTAGTGCCATTTGGGTTGTCAAATGCACCATCTATCTTTATGTGTTTGATGAATGGAATTGTCGGAGAGTATATAGATAAGTTTTTCATTGTATTTTTGGATGACATTTTTATCTTTAAGAAGAGCACGAGAAACACTTGAGAATGATTCTACAAGTTTTGAGGGATCATAAGCTTTATGTAAAGTTGAGCAAGTGTTATTTTTATCAACGACATATTGATTACTTGGGTTATATCATCTTAGAAGAAGGAATAGTTGTGGACCTAGCAAAGATAAAATCCATTGAGGAATGGCCAACACCAAGAAATGTCACAGAGGTAAGGTCCTTTATGGGAATAGGAGGGTACTATAGAAGGATTATTGAAGGATTCTCAAAGATTGTGTATCCAATTACATATTTTCAAAATAAAGGTGTGCAATTTGAATGGACTCCGGATTCTGCAAGGAGTTTTCATCACTTGAAGAACTTGTTAACAAGTGCACCAATTTTGAGAATTGTTGATCTAGATGCAGACTTCGTGGTGTGCATGGATGCAAGCAAGGAGGGGCTCAGTGGAGTATTGAGTCAGAATGGACATGTTGTATCCTATGAATCAAGGAAGTTGAAAGAACATGAAAGGCTCTATGTTACTCATGATTTAGAATTGGAAGTTATAATGCATGACTTGAAGATGTAGCGACATTATCTCATGGGTAAAAGATTTGAGTTGAGAACAAACCATTATGGTTTGAAATATTTTTTTGGACAACCAAGTTTGAATACTAGACAAAGAAGGTGGTTAGAGTTCCTCAGTGAGTATGAATTTGACATAAATCATATCAGAGGAAAGGATAACAAGGTGGCTAGTGCACTAAGAAAGAGGGTACATGAGATGTATGCCACAACCATTAGCATGTCTAAATTGGATTTGCACAACAAAATTTCAGAAATTTCCAAATTGGATCTACTTTATAAGGATATAAGTGTGACTTTGTAGAAAGGTATGTTGCAACAAAATTTTGAAGGTTATGAGTTGAGAGAGAATGGGATCCTCATGTATAGGTGCAAGGTCTATGTGTCGAAAGATCGGGAGTTGAAGAGCCTGATATTGTCAGAGATGCATAAGGTTCCTTATGTTGGATATCCATGTTACCAGAATACAATTTTCGTAGTCAAGAAGAAATAATTTTGTCTAGGTATGAAAAAGGAAGTTGTTTATTTTATTGCAAGATGTCTCAAATGTCAGAAGGTCAAGGTTGAGAACAGACATCCAGTTGGTTTATTGCAGCCTTTTCCTATTCCTGACTGGAAGTGGGAAGTTGTGACCATGAAATTCATAACTAAGCTTCCTAGGACTACTAAGCAACATGATTATATATGGTGGTGGTGGAAAATATTACGAAATCTTCCCATTTTGTTCTAGTGAAGTTAGTGCACAAGGAAGAAAACATTGTTGAGATATACATGCGAGAAATTGCAATGTTGCATGGTATACCTAAGACAATTGTGTCTGACAAAGACTCCAATTTCACCTCAAACTTTTGAAAAGGGATATTCAAGGGATTTGGAACAAGTCTAAACTTTAGCACATCATATCACCCTGAGACAGATGGTTATATAGAGAGAGTAAATTGGGTGATTGAGGACATGTTGAGGATGTATGTGATGGATAATCCATCGAAATGGAAATATTACCTTCATTTGGTAGATTTTGATTATAACAATGGGTATCAAGCATATTTAAAGATGATCCCATTTGAAGCACTTTATAGCAGAAAGTGCAGCATGTTTGTGAGTTGGGATAACCCAGAAGACCGCGCAGTAGTTGGGCCATATTTTCTCATGGAAATGGAGGAGAAGATGGTAAAGATCAACAAGAATCTGAAGGTTGACCAAGATAGGAAGAAAATATACGCAGATAAATGTATAACCCATAGAAAGTTTAAAGTGGGCCATCACATGTATTTGAAAGTGAATGCTAGGCGCAGTGCCATCAAGTTGGGAAAGTGTTCTAAGTTAGCAGTGCACTATTGTGGGCCATTCGAAATCCTTGAAAGGATTGTTCATGTAACATATATGTTTGTGATGCATGAATCCTTGTGTATTCATAATGTTTTCCATGTTTCATTTATTAAGAAGTACGAACCTGATGCTAATCATATTATTGATTAGATTGTGATTCAGGTGGAGCTAGAAGGTAGATTTCAAGTGCGACTAGTTTTCATATTGGATTGAAAAGTCAAGCAGCTTCGAAATCGAGTCTAGATATTGTTGGCACCATTATTTGAGACCTATCCCATTGGATTCCTCTCTTCTCCATTATCACAATCATACTTATCATTTTTCAGCAAAAAAAAATTCTCATGGACCCGACCTCCTTCAACCACCCTTATTTGGGATTTACCCCATTGGATTCCACTCATCACCCTGATCTTTGTGATACACATCACCCATAACCCATTTTTTGTGTGGTCCCACCCGCCCCTTTCTGTATTCCCTCTTCATCATGGCCCACACTCGTATCCAAGACTTGGAACATCACTTCAATTCATTGCACTCTACTTTCACAGAAACCCAAAAAGAAGCGAGACAAATCAGTGCCAATTTTGAGACCATCAATAAAAAACATGCATTCCTCTATCGATTCCAAGATATAGGACCTCAAACAAGACCTCGCTACCTAGCTTGAATCCTTTAATACCCAGTTTTTCTCCTTCACTATGATGATCCGGGCCAAGATGCATATCCCTACAGATCTTCCCTCATCTGACCCACCTTTGCAAAATGAAGGTGAAAACTCCTCTCATTCCCATAATTTTCAACCTCATCACTTTCAGTGTGACCCACGCCTTCCATGCGTGGATGTGACCAAATTTGATGGCTCAGATCCCACTGGTTGGGTAACTCAAATGGAACATTATTTCTCTTTGTATGGCATTACATATGAGTTGGCCAAACTCCGGTATGGTGTTCTCCATCTAGATCAAGAACGTTGGCAATGGTAGAAATGGAGAAAACTTTCCCGCCAAGGATATGTGGCTTGGACACACTTTGTGGTAGAGATTTATGAACACTTTGACACTAACACCAACCATTTAGGTTGTTTGACAAAGTTGAAAAAATATGACACAGTGGAAGACTTTATAGCCACTTTTGAGCGATTGGCTTTCCATATAGAGGGCATGTCTAATGCCTTTTTTCGAGAATATTTTATCAGTGGCCTCAAGGATGATATTCATACCCATGTCATCATGGCTCGGCCTCCAAGTTGGGTGGATGCTACTAAAATATCTAAGGAAGCACAACAAGTTTTCTCTTCTCACACTCGAAAACCCTCCTTTATTCCTCGCACTAAACTGATCATTCCCACTCCTCCTTCTACTCCACTAAAGATCCATAAATTGACCAGGGCATAAATGGTTGAATGTCGAATCAAAGGCCTTTGTTATAATTGTGATGACAAATATTTTCCTAGGAACGAGTGTAAGGAACAAAAGCTTTGTATGTCCATCTCAGGGGATGTTTCAGAAGACAATGTTGAGTCTCCCCTTGTGGTCGTGTCACCTGAACCCACTGACATGACCCCTCCCTCATACCCTCCTAAAGTAGAACTGGTCATTTCCCCAAATGCTCTCACTGGCTTCTATGCTCCCCAAACCCTCAAGATAATTTGGTTACATTAAGCATAAGAACGTCATCATTCTTGTTGATAGTGGAAGCACCTATAATTTTATTCATCGCCACATTGCCCAAGAAACTAATTTCTATATCTATGTCATCAATAATTTTCAAATCATGATTCCCAATGGCAAGTCCATGAAATGTGGAGGGCATTGTGAAAATGTGTGTCTCCAAATTGGTTAGTACCACATGAAATCTCATATGTTTTCTATCGACATGGGTGATTATGACATTGTGTTGGGTGAAAATGGCTAAGGACTTTGGGTCCCATTCTCATGTATTTTAAGGCATTAACCATGCAATTTGACCAGGAGGGACAACAATAAAAGTTACAAGTAATTACCGTTGGTTCCTCAGAGATCATCAGTTTCCATCGCAATGAAAATCTTCTCAAAAAAGGTCATTCTGGCATTATTTCACAACTCCATGCCATTCAAGCCACTAAGACACCCTCTGTTCTACAGGACCTCCAATCCATCCTCTCTAAACATCAAGTGGTTTTTTCAACTCCCGAGGGACTCCCTCCTTCCCATGGTGTTCATGATCATTCCCTTCCCCTTGTTCTCGAAAGCCTTCCTCTGAATATTTGTCCCTATCATCATCCCTTTTCCCCAAAAAAATGAAATTGAGAAAAAAATTCAAGAATTTCTCAACGCAGGTGCTATTCGCCCTAGTATGAGCCCCTACTCTTCTCATTTGGTCATGGTCCTTAAGAAAGAAGGTTCTTGGCGCATGTGTCCTGACTTCTGTTCCCTCAACAAACTCACCATTAAAGATAAATTTCCCATTCTTTTCATTGATGACCTCTTGGATTAATTGAGTGGTGCCCATTTCTTTAATAAACTTGATCTATGTTCTAGCTACCACCAGATACGTATGAACGAGGCATACATTCCTAAGACTACATTTAGAACTCATCAGGGCCACTATGAATTTTCGGTCATTCCCTTTGGCTTGTGTAATTCTCCCTCAACTTTCCAAAGCCTCATGATTCATTTCTTCCGTCCTTTTCTCCATCATTTTGTCTTAGTTTTCTTTGATGATATCCTCATCTATAGTAAAACCTGGACAACCATCTTACTGATGTGGATCGATTTCTCCATATACTCTCTCAGCACCAACTTTTCCTCAAACAATCTAAATGTTCTTTTGGCACCTCAGAAGTCGAGTAATTGGGTCATCTTGTTGGCAAGGCCGGTTTTTGGGTGCATCCTAAAAATATTGAAGATATGTAAGATTTGCCTCACCCAAAGAATCTCAAAATCTTGTATGGATTTCTAGGTTTAACAGGTTATTATCACAAGTTTGTTAAGAATTATGGAAATATTATGACACCTCTCACTACTCTCCTTAAAAAAAATTCTTTCACTTGGACTCCAACAGTTGCTCAGGCATTTCAAACCTTGAAGATGGCCATGTGCACCACTACAGTCCTAGCCCTTCCTGATTTCACAAAGACCTTTGTCCTAGAATGTGATGCTTTTGAGAAAGGAATTGGAGGAGTCCTTATGCAAGAGGGTTGGCCTTTGGACTTTACCAACAAACAATTGTCAGAGAGAAATTTGGGCAAATCAATCTATGAAAAGGAAATGTTGGCTATTCTACATGTCGTGGATCTTTGGTGCCCTTATCTATTGGGGTAACACTTCCAAATTAAGACAGATCATCAAAGCCTCAAGTGTTTTATGGAACAACGCCTTTCCTCCCCAGAGCAACAAAAATGGGTGACTAAGGCCTTTGGATATGATTATGATATCATTTACAAGAAAGGAAAAGACAATGTGGTTGTTGATGCACTTTCCATAAAATATGAATATGAAGGGTTCCTTTTTTCTCTCTCCTTCATTGTACCATATTGGCTCCAAGTTGTTAGTCAAGAATGGCTACACGATCCCAAAAGTTTGCATTTGATACAAAAATTGCAGGGCAATTCTCCAGTTTCCCCAGGGTACTCTTGGCTTAATGATGAGATTCGATACAAAGGTCATTTGTATTTAAGTAAAAAGTTAAAAATTAAATCCATGGTACTTTATGAGCTTCATGATACACCCACCGTTGGGCACTCAAGGTTTACCAAAACCTATGACTGGGTCAAACGTTCTTTTTTATGGGATGGTATGAAACAGGACATTCACAATTTTGTGGCAGAATGTGATGTTTACAACGCAACAAGGGAGAAACAGTCAAAGATCCTAGCACACTACAACTGCTTCTAATTCCACCTACTATTTGGAGGGATATCTCTATGGATTTTATTGTAGGCTTACCTAAATCGGGCAATAAATAAATCATCATGGTGGTAGTTGATCACCTTTCCAAGTATGCTCATTTATGTGCTCTTCAACACCCATTTACATCATCCACTGTGGCTCACCTTTTCATGGATCAGGTCTTCAAGCTTCATGGCATGCCTCATTCTATTGTTTTTGATCACGACCCAACTTTCACCAACAATTTTTGGCAAGAAATTTTCAAGATACAAGGCACCCAATTGCATATCAAAACAACTTATCATCCCCAGATTGATGGTCAAACTAAAGTTGTCAACCAGTGTTTGTAAACATATTTGAGGTGTTTTGCATCGGAAAGGAAAAAATAGTGGGCTCAATGGTTACCACTAGCTGAATGGAGGTACAACACTTCTTACCATACAACTACTTGTTTCAGGATTAATCCGTAAGTGCGGACACAAACCGATCTCCCTAGATCCACCTGGATCTAGAACAAAGCAGGACAAAATAATACTCTTTCCCTATATTTAGACTAATGAATGGACTAGGAGGGAAGAATCATGAACATACCTTGTGATCGCTTCCTTGGGTCTCTGTTGTCCAGCTTCGCTCCAATGCTCTTATACTGTCAAGATCACAACAATACAAACCAATCGAAGTGAAGACAATTCAATATATTCAATAGCTAATCTATACATATGATCAAGGAATTATGTAATAAAGTGACATTGGATTTATGGGAAAGGGACATATTACTGTATCAAATTGATAGAAAGTAAGACTTACAACCTGAGCCTTGATGTTGTAGATCTCCTTTCGATGGCTCCTAGCTCTGACACACACACTTGCTCATGCATGATGAAGATCAACCACTTTTGATAACCTTGCTGGTGTCTCTAGTTGATGTAGCATCAATCCTTCATACAATCTTGCACTAATTCTCCAATAATTCTCTTGCTAGTTTTCTTGTTAACCATTTCCATGAGCATCCTCCTCAATTTATAAGAGAAAATGGATTAGTTACTTGGATAGGAATGATCCCAAGATATCAGGAAAGCCAGTACTTAGCTAACCATTCGAATGCCAACTCATCCTTCTAGACGATTCCCTTCTAGAAGGTTCGAGAATTTATATTTTTCCTTCCTTTATAAGATGTTCGCACCCTGATAGTTAGGTACAGTGAGAACCCCTCGCACCCTATCTTAATGTAGCCTGCAAGAATCATACATTCTCACAGGAAAATATATAGGTAGCCTGCGAACTTCCCTTAAAAATATGATTTATGGAAAAAGACAAAGGTAACTTTTCTTAGGAAAGTGTTCTAGTGAAGAGCCTGATTTCTCCATCATCATGACAACCAAAATTGTGGATAACACTACCCACATGACTCCTTTTTAAGGGGTATATGGACAAAATCCACCTTCAGTTCTCTCATACTTGCCAAGTGTCTCGAAGGTCCAAGTGGTTGACCAAATGCTTACAGTTCGAGAGGCTATTCTCTGTAACCTCAAAGAGAATTTGGTCATCTCCCAGAATCACATGAAGCAACAAGCAGGTCAAGGTCTCTCTGAATGTCAATTTGCAGAAGAAGATCAAGTGTATCTTCGACTGCAACCTTATAAGAAAAATTCCCTCAAGGCTGACCATTTTCAGAAACTGACACCCAAATTTTATGGTCCTTATACCGTTCTCAAGTGTGTGGGACAGCTGGCCTATCATTTAGCTTTGTCGAGTCATTCTAAGCTCCATCCTATTTTTCATGTTTCCTGCTTAAAGAAGGTTATTGTAACTAAGTTCCAAACTCAAACCAACCTTCCCAAGTTGGAAGAAGAAGGCTTCATTTGTCTACAACTACAAGCATTTTTGGACGAGCGTGAGCGTCGTCTGTGTCAACGCACCATCAAGGAAGTGTTAGTCCCATGGAAAGATACAACTCCAACATATGCCACTTGAGAACCAGCTACCATTTTGCAACAATTTCCTCATATCAAGCCTTGAGGACAAGGTTGTTTTTAAGGGGGAGGACATGTTAGGGACCTAACCCCTCACGTAGGTAGAATAATATATTTCCATGTAATAAAGGTCAATATTAATAAGGCCTAGCAATAAGGAAGAATAAGTCAAATGTAAGAAGACATAATAGAAGCTTCCGCTTCTAGAAAGATCTTCCTCTAGATTGTTCTTTTGGATAGACATATTTAGTATACATAGGAGCAGATGGTATGAGAATTTTTGTCTTGGATATTATTGTAATAGAGATCTACTCTACTGTAGGTTTCCCCCTCGAAGAGGCAAGTGAACATTTCTCTCAGTAATCAAAGTGCTCTTTCTGGTGTTATTCTAGTATTATTCTGGTATTATTGTGGTGTTGTTCTGGTTATATCATTGTTTATCTACCATTTCTAGATAATTATTTATGTTCTGCATACTATTTTATATCTGGAATATTACATATTCTAAATAATAGAATGTTTTATAGTATGCATGTTCTAACAATAATTATTACATGCACATTTCTTGTAGAATTGGAAGTAAAGGAAAACAACTTTGGTTCTTATATGAGGACTAGAGTTATGGAATATGCCCAGGGATATTACAACCATGAGGAGGAGGTCGGAGGTCTTCATGTCAGTATGAGAAATGTTGAGACAGATTCAAATGGAAGGAGAGGTAGGCAAGAGCCTGTAAATATGAGAAGCCTGCATAGAGAAGCACATAGCTACAAGGTCGATGATGAAAGGATTATGAAGGATCAGGAAGAGATGCTTCGGATCTTGAATATGTTGCATAAGAAATTTAACAAATACTCTTGCACCAAACAAGAAACTATTCCTAGACAAGTGAAAACATCCAGATCTCAAAGAAAAAGGGATAATCATGGGAATCACATGCAATCAAGAAGAAAGAGCAAGTTCCATCATTCTCCAAGGAAATCCACCAAAATAACTCGTGCAAGTTTAGGGCCAGGAGTAATCCCAAGTGTGTCTCCTATCTAGAGACATAAGAGAAGGCCCGAGGAACAAATCTTGTAAGGTGAACTCAGAAAAATCAAGCCACCAAATTTAAATGGTGAGCATAGGAAAGGAGAAGAGTTCAAGGCCTGGTTGTTGGAAATGAAGAAATATTTTCAGCTCCATTATTACCCCTCAAGGGTAGAATCTATAATTGAAACCTACCACTTGCAAGGAAAGGCATCCATGTGGTGGGATCGGCTTAAGAAAACCAAACACCTTGATGAGAAGAGGATCTCATGGAGGTAGTTCAAATGATATTTCCAAGAGAAATATTTTTTTGACCATTATTATGAAATAAAGATGAAAGGGTTCTTTGAACTCAAGTTGGGAATAATTACAATGGATGAATATGAGAAGAGGTTCTTTGAATTGTTGAAGTATGTGGACTTCGTAATGGATGAAAAGGTCAAAATCCAAAGGTTTATAAGTGGGTTACCCTCCTTCTAGAGTGACAAGATAGAATATGATAACCCCAAGATTTTGGAGGAAGGCATAAGAAGATAAAATCATGTTTATGAGCAAGGAAGAGGAAGGCCATTTTCCCAACAATCTTGGAATGACAATATGAAGGGTAAAAGGGATCAAAGGTAGAAAAGGTTTTAAGCCAGTCTTTTTCAAGAAAAAATCACAAGAAAATAAACAAGTTCAATCAACCAAAAATGAGCACAAGACTATAGATTCATTTGGGAAAAGGCCAAGGAAACATCATATACAATGTTCAAGATGTCAGGGAAATCAATTATATAGGGATTGCCCTCACAAGGGGAAAGAATGAGGATTGTACACAACATTCAGGAGGTTGAAACAATTGAAGACATGGGAGGAAATATACCAACGATTTATGCATCCTTGGACAACAAGCAAGTAGAATATCAATCCCCCATGATTGAGGTGGAAGGTAAGATTGATAACTAGCCCATAACAATTTTAATTGATTTTGGAGGTAGGCATAGTTACATAAAATCTAACATTGTTGAAATATTTCACTTTCAAAGGAGTAAACATAGTAAATATTTGTTAGTTCAAATAGTCATAGGGACTAAGAGGAAAATCAATGAGATAGTTAAATAATGTCCAATAAACATGAATGGAATCAATATAAAGGTAGATGTGAACATCATACCATTGGGTTCATATGATTGTTTAATTTACATAGATTGGTTGGAAAAACACCATGTTGTCCTAGACTATTACAAAAATAAAATCACATGTCTTGATGAAGAAGGGAAGCAAGGAAAGATTCAAGGCATTCCAAGAGCTGTAGTTGTTAGAGAAATTGCAGCTACGCAATTGAAAAAGAGTTTAAGGAAGGGATGTCATATTTTTTCAGCCCATATGGAAGATGAAACCAAAGATAAAGTAACATGTATTGAAGACCATCTAGTCTTGAAGGATTTTGAATATGTTTTTTGGGAAATCCTTGTATTTCCACTAAAGAGAGTCATTGATTTCTCTATTGATTTAGTGCGAGGAGGTGCCCTAGTGTCCAAAACACCTTATAGAATGGGCACACCAGAATTGAAAGAGTTGTAGATGCAGCTTGAAGAATTGTTAAAGAAGGGGTATATACGTTCAAGTGTGTCACCTTGGGGAGCCCCAATTATTTTTTTGAAAAAGAAAGATGGAACCTTGAGGATTTGTATTGATTTCAGACAGTTGAATGAGGTCACCATAAAGAACAAATATCCTTTGTCAATGATTTATGACTTAATTGATCAGCTGAAAGGTGAAAGAATATTTTCCAAGATCGAATTGAGATCAGATTATCATCAAGTGAGAATAAAGGAAGAATATATCAACAAGAAACCGTTCAAAAACATATATGGGCATTATGAATTCACGGTAGTACCATTTGGGCTAACAATTTCCATTTTTTTTATGAATGGAGTGTTCATGGATTACCTAGACAAGTTTTTTTATTGTGTTCCTAGATGATATACTCATCTACTCTAAGTCACATGAGGAACATGAGAAACATTTAATAATGGTGTTGCAAGTTTTAAGAGAGCATAAGTTGTATGCCAAGCTAAGTGCATCTTTTATCAAAAAAATATTCACTACTTGGGGCATATTATTTCAGCATATGGGATACCAGTTGATCCCAAAATGATAGAGGTCATTAGAGGATGGTCAGAGGAAAGAAATGTGACAGAGGTAATATCATTCATGGGTATTGTCAGTTATTACCGATGATTCATAAAATGATTCTCAAATATTGCAAGCCCAATCACTTCTTTGCAAACGAAAGGAGTGAAATTTGAATGGACTCACAAGTGTGATGAGATCTTTCAGCAGTTGAAAGACATATTGACCAGTGCACCAATATTAAAGATTGCATATTTGGATGGATATTTCATGGTGTACACTGATGTGTGCAAGGAAGGGCTCAATGGAGTCCTCACCCAAGAAGATCATGTGATATGTTATGAGTCCAGAAAATTAAAAGAGCATGAGAGGAATTATGCTACACATGACTTGGAATTAGCAACAATTGTACATGCATTAAAAATGTGGAGACATGATCTCATGGGGAAGAAATTTGAGCTAAGGACATACCATTGTGGTACGAAACATTTGTTTGGGAAACCATCATTAAACGCTAGACAAACTGGATGGTTGGAATTTTTGAGTGAATATGACTTCGAAATTAGGAATATAAAAAGAAAAGAGAATTTAGTGGTTGATGCACTCAGTAGGAGAGAACATGAGATGCATATTGCAACCATTAGCATGTACATGGCTGATTTGAAAGATAAAATTATTGCAGCAGAAATTTCAGATCATCGGTATCTAGAAATAAAAGAAACATTACAACAAGGTAATTTGATATAGAAAGATAATAATTATGAGCTAAAAGAATGATGTAGGAGCATCGTCAGCAGCGAGTGATCGCGAGCAGTGCCAACGCATTTTGGCACATGTTCAAAAGTGTTTAAATTGTTTTGAAGTAGGATGTGCCAAAACTTAAAGGCAGTAGTTAAGAAAGGGCGTACTTACAGATTGTAATCAGACCTTGAGCGCTTTGCTCTCGTATGAAGTAGGTAGGGGCGTTTATGTAAAATAAATGTAAGTAGGTAGCTTTGAATTCCAGATTAGACATTTTTAGGAGCGGAGGGAAAATCGATGATAGACACCCTTGTCTTGAATCATTTGTAAGAAGGAAGAATTATCAATTGTCAATTTTTGAGCATATAGCATAGAGAGGAGAAGGAGCAGAGAACTGTATTTGAAAATAAGTATGTACAGAAGTCCTGAATTAATACATGAAGCTTGATTCAGACTTATGGTATTGTGATATTCTCTGTGTATGCATGTTGAATGTTATGCTTAGTGTTGTTTTATCCTTTCTGCCATGCATTTGTTGTTTATGCTATGTATGTATGATTTCTCATTGAATGTTTTAAATATGAAGAGAGGGAGAGTAAGAAATGAGTTTCAATTGTTTCTCTGTCTGAGCAAGAGTTTTTCATCAAGGAGTGCAGCGAAATTTTCCACAAGGTGTGCGTTGACATAAGTCAGAGTTTGTCTCTGAACGCTCAGGAGGGATAACATTATTCTCATTCTCGCGGAAGTGCAAGTTAAGCACAGGAATCATGCAAGGTGTGCATAGGCCGAGTAGAGTCTCAGAGTTTACAACCTGAGGAAATTGTTGAAAGACTGTTGTTGCAAGAAGTGCACATAGTCAAAGAGGTTCAAATGCTAGAGCGTATTTGAAGAAGTGCCGCAAGGAGTGCGCACAGAAGGTATCCCCAGAGTACTTAAGTATTTTTCAATCAAGCTCAGGAGGGATAGGTTCTTCGAAGTTGTCGAAGAGAAGTTCCAGAGGGATAGTGCCTTGAAGTGTTGGAAATAGGCGTAGCAAAGTTGTTTTGCAGGTGGACAAGTTTCGTGAAGGAATACCTTGTTCATTTCGCAGGAGTTGACAAGGAGGTATTAGACGGTCAGAATTCTCCGAGGGGAGTTCGTGAAGTTCCAAGAGCCATCAGATCATGCAGAGGAGTAGGGGAGTTACGGTAAGCCTATTTTCAAGTTTAAGTTCAAGGGAAATAGAGCCGTAGGATCCAAGTCAATAAGGGTCGTTGGATCACTCGCGAATTCTCATTTCACGGATTCGCGAGCTGAAGGGTCAAAAACCTTGCACCAATATTCGTGAGATCGCGAAAGGTAAAGTCTCATCAGGGTGAGAAGTTTTTTTGTGGGACACTCATTTATAATGTGTTGGAACTCAACACCTCAGAATTTCGGAGGATAGGGGGTCGAGACGTTTGTCCCGAAAGTCCCTAAGTCACGAGTTGCGATAAGGAGTATCGAAGAGTTCGAGATCTCAGCACTTTGGGTGTCGGGATACAAAGGAGGCAACGCTTGGGGAGCGAAGTCGCAAAGTGCTGAAACTGGGTACGAGAGACATGTGACAGAACCACAAGGTGGGCCGTGTGATAGACAGACAAACACGCGTCCCCTAGTGGAAGGAGTCGACATTCTGTTGACTTCTCGCGTCTCGGTAACTCGTGAGATAAGAGCACGGGAGCTCGACGTTGAACCTCGCAAAGGGGCGAGTAGCGAGAGACGCTAGCGTTAAGTCCAGCCGGTGGTCACTCACAGAGGGCGCTGACAAGTGAAGGAGCTATACCCGTATCGACATTTTGGGTATCGTGAATTTGGAAAGGAGGAGTCGAGAGTTTTGACTTGCGAACTCGCGAGATTACGAGTTGCGACAAGAGACTTTGAAAATTGGGCCTTGGTTATAGCGTTGTGGTCGCTTGGAAGAGGTGGAGCTCGTGCCTAGTGTTGTTCGCACAGGGGAACTTCCTGAAAGGACCTGTGGACCGATAATTTGTGATTCCAGCAGGGAATCGAAAGAGCCGATCTGGCTCAAAAGAAAATAAAGAACAATCCTGTAGCAGACCTTGACCCAAGGGCCGATAAAGGGTTAGGGGTCTGCGTCAAGTGGTATCAGAGCACAGAAAGATTTATTTGCTTTATATAGCAGGGAAAAGAAAGATTCACCATGCCGTCAAGAAGAAGAGACAGGCAAACACTCGATCCGCCAGAGGAGAGGGAATTGACAGAAGAAAGGGGTAGACAGGTGCCAAATCCATCCATGGAAAGAGAGATGCATAACATACGCACCAGACTCGTGGATGTGGAAATAAAACAGAGGCACACAGTCGGTGTTGGAGATGTCAGTGAATCTGAAAGTGAAGATGAAGCTAGACATGAAGGAGAAGAAGTTGCAGCAGAGGATGCAACAAATGAACGCCTGATTAGGAATGTTGCAAAAATGAGTGCCAGGGCAAAAATGGACATTCCAGTATATGAGGGAAACCTGGATGTTGAAGAACTTCTAGACTGGATTAGAGCTCTAGACACATATTTTGACTATGAAGATGTCGAGGAAGACAAAAAGGTCTAACATGTTGTCACAAGATCGAAAGGACATGCAACATTGTTGTGGGATGAACTACAAGCTGACAGACGCTGCAAAGGCAAGCATAAAATCAAGAGTTGGGATAAAATGGTCGCGAAGATGAAGGAGAAATTCATACCCAGGGATTACCAAATCACTATGTTTCGAAAAAAGAATAATTTGAGACAGAAGATGATGTCAATGAAGGAGTACACTGAAAAGTTCTACAAGTTGAACATCAGGGCAAGTCATCGCGAAAGTGATGATGAGAAGGTTGTCAGGTACATGAATGGACTGATATACGACATTCAGGATGAGATGAGCATGATGACCATTTGGACGATGGAAGATGCTTATCAGATGGCTCTGAAAGCTGATGAGAAGCTGAGCTGAAAGAAAAGTCAGAAAGGCTGACGCAGAAGTCATCCCAAAGGCAAAACAATTGTCCAAGATAGGAATCAGAAGCCTAAGGAAGAGTGGAAGAAACCTCAATATCAAACTGAGAGAGGTGGAAGCTCACAGAGAGGGCAGTATACTGAACAGAGAGGACAGTATGATGATAACAACACTTTTCCTCGCGCTAGAGGAAGAGGGATTGGCAGAGGTGGAGTAATAAAATGATTCACATGCGGAAATAATGGACACAAATATTATGAGTGTCCAGATAAGAAGAAAGAAGGTGGTGAGAATCACATTGCCGAAGCACAAAGGAGGAATGTTGAGGCAGAGGATGCTGAAGGCGGAAGATCATTGGTGATGAGAAAAGTTCTCTTAACGCCAGAAGAGGAGGCGGAGAATCCAGTGCAAAGGAACAGTCTTTTTCGGACTGCTTGCAAGACCAAAGACATGGTATGCAAAGTCATCGTGGATAGTGGTAGCACAGACAATCTTGTTTCTACAGAGATGGTAGAAAAGATGGAGCTGGAGACTATTGAGCATCCAAGTCCATACAGAGTATCATGGCTACAAAAAGGACATCAGGTAAATTTCACTAAACAATGTTTAGTTGAATTTAAAATAGGAGGATATAACGATAAGATATTGTGTGATGTCATTCCCATGTATGTTTGTCATCTATTGCTGGGTAGACTGTGGAAATATGATAGGAATGTGGTTCATGATGGGAGAAAGAACACATGCACCCTAGAGAAGAATGGGAGAACTCACATGTTGTTGTCGATTAAGGACAAAGAGGTGAAACCTGAAGTAAGCATCATCGTACTTCTCATGAGTGGGAAGGAACTTCTTAAGGAGGTTAAGAAGAAGGAAGATCCACAATTCATCATGGTCAGGAAACCTAGAATTGTTTTGACCAACACAAGAGTGGATGATCTACCAGAGGAAATCCAGAAGCTATTGGGGGAATTTGCTGATATAGTAGTGGACGAACTACCTCGTTCGTTGCCACCAATTAGAAGTATAAGTCATCACATTGATATTATACCTGGAGCTAGTTTACCAAACAAAGCAGTGTATAGATTGACACCACAGGAGAATGAAGAGGTCAAAAGACAGGTCCAGGATTTAATGGACAAAAGGTTAGTTAGAGAAATCTTGAGTCCATGTGTTGTTCTGACAGTACTCAGTCCAAAGAAAGATGGAGGCTATAGGATGTGTACAGACTGAAGGACAATTAACAAGATTACCATCAGGTATAGATTTCCATTGCCAAGAATGGATGATTTGATGGATTGCTTGAGTGGAGTGAAATTTTTTTCGAAGATTGATTTGAAAAGTGGATATCATCAAATTCGTATGAGAGAAGGCGATGAATGGAAGACAACATTCAAGACAAATGAAGGGTTGTATGAATGGCTTGTTATGTTGTTTTTCTTAACAAACGTGCCAAGTACCTTTTTGAGATTGATGAATGAAGTCCTGAAGGATTTCATCGGAAAATTTTCCATTGTGTATCTTGATGACATACTGGTTTTCAGTAAAACAGAGGCAGAGCATCTGAAACATTTGTCTACAGTGATGTGGAGGCTACAACAAGAGAAGTTGTTGATAAATATGAAGAAATCCTCATTCATGAATATGGATCTCATTTATTTGGGTTTTGTTATTTCTGCAAATAAGTTGAGAATGGATCCAGATAAAGTGGAGGTGATTAAGAATTGGCCATCGCCAAAGAGTATCTTTGAAGTTCGAAGTTTTCATGGATTGGCTAGTTTCTACATGAAGTTCATTAGGAATTTCAGTGGAATTAGTGCACCGATGATGGACACAGTGAAGAAAAGACATAAATCTTTTCACTAGACAGAAGAGGCTGAGAAAAGCTTCAATTTTTTGAAAAGGAAAATCACAGAACAACCACTTTTGGTGTTGTCAGATTTCAAAAAGACATTTCAAGTAAAATGTGATGCAAGTGGATTTGCAATAGGGGCAGTCTTGAGTCAAGAAGATAGACCGATAGCATACTTCAGCGAGAAGCTGAATGAAGCCAAAATGAAGTACTCCACATATGACAAAGAGTTTTATGCGGTCATACGGGCACTGAAGAAGTGGAGGCACTATTTGATTCCTAAGGAGTTTGTCTTATATAGTGACAATCATGTTTTGCAATTTGTGACTCAACAGGAGAAGTTGAATCAAAGACATGTTAACTGGGTTGAATACATGCAAAATTTTACTTTTGTAATTAAACATATTTCTGGAACTGCTAACAAAGTTGTTGATGCTTTGAGTAGGAAGTGTTTTCTTATGCAGGAGTTCAGAATCAAAACGTTGGGTTTTGATGATCTCAGGAACATGCACAGGGATGATCCGGACTTCAAAGAAGCATATGAAGCAGCTGAGAATCCAATTCTCAGGGACAGAAGTCAATGGACAGAATACATGATCCAGGAAGGATTACTGTTTAAGGGTGATCAACTTTGTATTCCAAAATGCTCCATGAGGGAGAATCTGTTGAAGGAGAAACACAGTGGAGGATTGGCAGGACATTTCGGTCATGACAAGACGTTCTCAAAGTTAAATGAGTCATATTTTTTGCTAGGAATGAGAACAGACGTCAAAATATTTGTGGACAGATGCAGAATTTGTTAGCATTCAAGAGGAAAGAGGCAGAATGCAGGTTTATATCAACCGTTACCCATACCTGAGAGGCCATGGGATGCAGTAAGAATGGACTTCGTATTGGGGCTATCGAGAACACAAAGAGGGTTTGACTCGATCTTTGTAGTGGTGGACCGATTTTCTAAGATGGCACACTTCATACCGTGTCATAAAACCAGTGACGCAACTCACATTGCGAATCTATTTTTCAAAGAAGTCATTTGACTTCACGGCTTACCAAGGAGCATAGTTTCGGATCAAGACACCAAGTTCATGGGACACTTCTAGAGAACCTTATGGAAAAAGATGGGAACAAACTTGTCGTTCGGTTCATCTTATCATCCTCAGACGGATGGACAGACAGAAGTTGTGAACAGAAGTTTGGGAGACTTGTTGAGAAGTTTGGTGAGAGAACATCACAGTCAGTGGGATAACATTTTACCACAGGCGAAATTTGAATATAATGATTCAATCAATAGAAGCACGAGGCAGAGTCCATTTCAAATAGTTTATGGCATGCAGCCAAGAGGAGTTTTTGAATTGAGGGATTCAGAACAGAACACATCTAAGAGTTCTAGTGCAGAGGATTTCGCAGAAGCGATGAAGGAGCTTCATAACCAAGTTAAGGAGCGATTGCAAAACTTGAGCCAAGAGTATAAGCGAAGAGCAGACCAACACAGGAGAGAACTTCAGTTCAAAGTTGGTGATTTGATCCTCGCACAATTGAGAAAGGAAAGGTTCCCAAGGGGGACATATAATAAATTGAAAATGAAGAAAATTGGGCTGTGGAAGATCATAAAGAAATTTAGGGCGAATGCATATGAGATTGAATTACCCAAGGGGATCGGAATTTCACTGATATTCAATGTCTCGGATTTTTACCCTTACAAAGCTGAAGAGGCAGGAGAAGACAGTGAACAACCAGAGGTTCAATGGGCCAAGCAGATGCCAGTTGCAGAGAAACCACAGATGGAAAGCATATTGGACAAAAGAGTTAGTGAGAGGACCAGGCGAAAGGAATATTTTGAATACTTGGTCAAGTGGAAGGGACATCCAGTTGAAGACGCCAGCTGGGAAAATGAAGCCAAAATCCAGAAGCATGGACAGACTATGCGAGAGCTCATGGACAGGAGTCCATGAAAATTTTCCAGTGAGGGAGTATGATGCAGGAGCATCGTCAGCAGCGAGCGAGCGCGAGCAGCGCCAACACATTTTGGCACATGTTCAAAAGTGTTTAAATTGTTTTGAAGTAGGATGCACCAAAAATTAATGGCAGTAGTTAAGAAAGGGCGTACTTGCAGATTGTAATCAGACCTTGAGTGATCCTCTCTTGTCTGAAGTAGGTAGGGGCGTTTATGTAAAATAAATGTAAGTAGGTAGCTTTGAATTCCAGATTATACAGTTTTAGGAGCGGAGGGAAAACTGACTATAGACACCCTCGTCTTAAATCATTTGTAAGAAGGAATAATTATCAATTGTCAATTTTTTAGCATAGACCACAGAGAGGAGAAGGGGCAGAGAACTGTATTTGAAAACACCTATGTACAGAAATCCTGAATTAATACATGAAGCTTGATTCAGACTTATGGTATTGTGATATTCTCTGTGTATGCATGTCGAATGTTATGCTAAGTGTTGTTTTATCCTTTCTGCCATGCATTTGTTGTTTATGCTATGTATGTATGATTTCTTGTTGAATGTTTGAAATCTGAAGAAAGGGAGAGTAAGGAATGAGTTTCAATTGTTTCTTTGTCTGAGCAAGAGTTTTCCTGCAAGGAGTGCAGCGAAATTGTCCACAAGGTGTGCGTTGACAGAAGTCAGAGTTTGTCTTTGAACGCTCAGGAGGGATAACAATATTCTCATTCTCGCAGAAGTGCAAGTTAAGCACAGGAGTCGTGCAAGGTGTGCGCAGGCCGAGTAGAGTCTCAGAGTTTGCAACCTAAGGAAATTGTTGAAAGACTGCTCTTGCAAGAAGTGCACAGATTCAAAGAGGTTAAAATGCTAGAGCGTATTTGAAGAAGTGTCGCAAGGAGTGAGCGCATAAGGTATCCCCAGAGTACTTAAGGATTTTTCAATCAAGCTCAGGAGGGATAGGGTCTTCGAAGTTTTCGAAGAGAAGTTCAAGAGGGCTAGTTCCTTGAAGTGTTGGAAATAGGCGTAGCAAAGTTGTTTTGCAGGTGGACAAGTTCCGTGAAGGAATACCTTGTTCATTTCACAGGACTTGACAAGGAGGTATTAGATGGTCGGAATTCTTTGAGGGGAGTTCGCGAAGTTCCAAGAGACGTCAGATCATGCAAAGGAGCAGGGGAGTTATGGTAAGCCTATTTTCAAGTTTAATTTCAAGGGAAATAGAGTCGTAGGATCCAAGTCAGTAAGGGTCGTTGAATCACTCGCGAATTCTCATTTCGCAGATTCGTGAGATGAAGGGTCGAAAACCTTGCACCAAGATTCGCGAGATCACGAAAGGCGAAGTCCTATCAGGGAGAGAAGTTCTGTTGTGGGACCCTCATTTATAACGTGTCGGAACTCAACACCTCAAAATTTTGGAGGATAGGGGGTCGAGACTTTTGTCCCGAAAGTCCCAAAGTCGCGAGTTGCGATAAGGAGTATCGAGGAGTTCGGGATCTCGACACTTCGGGTGTCGGGATACAAAGGAGGCAACGCTTGGGGAGAGAAGTCGTGAAGTGCTGAAGCTGGGTACGAGAGACACGTGACAGAACCACAAGCTGGGCCCGTGTGATAGACAGGCAGACACGCGTCGCCTAGTGGAAGGAGTCGGCATTCTGTTGACTTCTCGCATCTCGGTAACACGCGAGATAAGAGCACGGGAGCTCAACGCTGAACCTCATGAAGGGGCGAGTAGCGAGAGGCGCTAGCGTTAAGTCTAGCCAGTGGTCACTTGCAGAGGGCACTGACAAGGGAAGGAGCTATACCCATATCGACATTTCGGGTATTGTGAATTTGGAAAGGAGGAGTCGAGAGTTTTGACTCGCGAACTCACGAGATTGAGAGTTGTGACAAGAGCCTTTGAAAATTGGGTCTTGGTTATAGCGTTGTGGTCAGTTGGAGGAGGTGGAGCTCGCTCCTAGTGTTGTTCGCATAGGAAAACTTCCCGAAAGGACCTGTGGACCGATAATTTGTGATTCCAGCAGGGAATCGAAAGAGCCGATCCAGCTCAAAAGAAAATAAAGAACGATCTTGTAGAAAACCTTGACCCGAGGGCCAATAGAGGGTTGGGGGTCTGCATCAAAGAAGATGGAATTCTCATGTAAAAAGGCAAGGTGTACGTGTCAAATTCCAATGAACTGGAAAATGCAATGGTGAGGGAAATGCACAATGTGCCATATGCTCGACACCCAGGATATCAAAAAAAAAATTCAGTTGTAAGAACCCAATATTTTTGGTTAGTAATAAAGAAATATGTGTCTAATTATATAGCCATATCTAGAGTGTCAGAAGGTAAAGACAAAACATAGGCATCCAGTTGGATTATTGCAGCCATTTTCCATTTTAGAATGGAAGTGGGAAGTAGTTACAATTGATTTTATTACAAAGATGCTCAGAATAGTGAAGCAACATGATTCCATTATGGTGGTGGTGGATAAATTGACTAAGGTAGCACATTTTATTCTAGTGAAGAATACACACAAGGAAACAAATATTGTAGAAAATTATGTGAAAGAAGTTGTTAGGATACATGGAATGCCAAAGGAAATTGTTTCAGACAGATATCCAGAATTCACTTCCAATTTTTGGAAAGGTTTGTTCAAAGCCTTTGTGAAAAATCTAAATCTTAGTACAACATATTACCTAAAGTCAGATGGAAAAACAAAGAGGAAAAATAGAATAATTGAGGACATGCTCAAAATGTATGTGATGGATTAGCCATCAAAGTGGGAATAGTATATTCATTTGGTTGAATTTGCTTACAAGAATGGGTATTAGGCCTCATTAAAAATGAGTCCCTTTGAAGCATTGTATGGCAGAAAGTGTAACACACTAGTGAGTAGGGATAATACAACTGACAGAGCAACTATTAGGCCATATTTGTTGAAGGAAATGGAAGAGGAGATGGAAAAGGTCAAACATCATTTAAAGGTTTCCCAAGATAGGAAATAAAATTATGTAGACAAGAACAAAGTTTTTAGCGATTTTAAAGTGGGTGAACATGTGTTTTTAAAAGTGAAGGAAAAAAGAGGTTCACTAAGATTCTAGGGAGTTTCCCTATGTTGGCAGCAAGATATTGTGGACCTTTTGAAATATTAGAAAAGATAGGGCCAGTTGCATATATGATAGCATTACATGCATCCATGAGAGTGATTAATGTATTTTATGTGTCATTATTAAAGAAATATGTACCTGACCCTAACCACGTAAATGATTGGATTGTGATCCATGTGGAACACGAAGGGGATTTTCGGGTAGAACTAGTACACATCCTAGACCAGAAAATCAAAGTGATCAGGAACAAATCCATAGGACTGTTAAAGGTTCAATGGACCTGCTACAATCCTGAAGATGCTATATGGGAGCATGAACGAAACATGCGGGAGGAATACCCACAAAATTTTAACAATTTTGAAGAAAACATAATATAAGAATGCAAGACTCCATTTTGAGCAGCTAGAGTTCTCGAACCACGTCTCAAAGTCTTATCCAACTTATGTTGGGGGCCCTGAAAAATGAATCGTACAACCTGGTAGATTGAGAACAGTGAAGGGGGTACATTCCTTGGGTCAACAGGTTGAGAGGAATATGAGATTTTGGTTAGAACTGTTGTTGGAGTTGTGAAATTGCAAAATTTTATTTTCTAAGTATTGTGATGTAAATTTGTGTGTGTGTGTGTGTGTGTCGGCATAGTGTGCACCGAGGACGAGACACAATTGTAAGTGAGGTGGAATGTAACATCCCCTCTATAATCCCTAGTTTAATTAATGCTTAATGTAGATATATTGTGTGGCTACAACCAAGTGATGTATATGTGAATAATATTTCTAAGTTTTAATAAATAAAATGTGATGCTAGTTGTTGGGGGATATGTATAAAGATGGGGGCTGAATTAATCTGCAAGAGAGGGGAGGGTCTAAGATAATTTCTAAGAGGTGTCTAAGGGGATTACCCATGTCTATTAATTCCACCCACATTCCTGAATTTTATTATCATTATGTATTAAACTCTATTTTCTCATTGAGTGTCCCCAATGCCAATCATTGAATGCATGTAAGAGGGTGGGTGTGAGAAGTCACATCCCATATTTATTGGGAGCATGGGAATTGGATAAGTAAGTGATTCAGCAAGTATTCCAAAGGGAGGAAATTCGCATGGGCTGTTACAACATTTTTAGACAGTCAAGTTTTTAGTATGAACATCAAGTAACCTTAGTATGAACATCAAGTAGAGAGTGGGATTACCCATATCTATTTCCACCCACATTCCTGAATTTTATTATCATTATGTATTAAAATCTATTTTCTCATTGAGTGTCCAAATTGCCAATCATTGAATGCATGTAAGAGGGCGGGTGTGAGAAGTCACATCCCATAGTTATTGGGAGCATGGGGATTGGAGAAGTAAGTGAGTCAGCAAGTAATCCAAAGGGAGGAAATTCACATGGGCAGCTACAATAGTTTTAGACAATCAAGTTTTTAGTATGACCATCAAGTAGAAAAGAAGATCTTGTAGCTAGAGCAACCATGGAGGGTGAATTCAAGTTAGGGTTATTGATTAATCCAAGTTAGGGTTATTGACTAATCCAAAATTAGTCATGTGAGACTAAAGTAAAGTTTGATGAAAATTCTAGTTAGGGTTACAGGTACATAGTTATGATTATTTCAAGTTAGGGTTATTGACTAATCCAAAATTAGTCATGTGAGACTAAAGTAAAGTTTGATGAAAATGCTAGTCTCTTGTTGTTAAAATTAATGAAGGTTTGTAGGTATGTGATCATATAAACTAGGTCTATTACAAAGTTACAAATCAGATTTGGATGATGAAATTGATGAGGGATTATGGTTGAGGTACATGTTGGGTACATGGTTGAGACAAATAGTTGATGAATTGGCACATACATGAGGTGTATAGTTGATAATGTTGGTACATCTTGATGAGTCATAGTTTATGTGTATTCGATGCATGATTGGTACATATTTGATGCATGGTTTATGCACTCGTTGATGGTATATGTTGAGGTACAGGTTGGTGCATGGCTGATACACTTGTTTATGGTACATGTTGATTACAGGTTGTTTGGACGGGTTATTGTGACATGTTATTTGTACGGTTTTGGTGCATGGTTGATGCATTTGTTTATGGTACAGATTGATGTATGGTACATCTTGGCACAGGTTATTGGTACATGTTGTTACAGGTTGATTACAGGTTGATTGGTACAGGTTTACATCAGTATATCTCATAGTGATAGTATGACAATGGTTCCATCATTATACTTCTACGTCAGGGAAAATTGGATGGGGAAAGGACAAGTGGTTATAGACACCTTTCGGTTGTAGCTGGAGAACATAGGGGGTTGTAGCCTCCTTCTGGTTGTAGCCAGAGAATTAGGGAGTTGGGGCTTCCCTCAGGTTGTAGCCTGAGAAACTAGGGGTTTGGAGCCTCCTTCCAGTTGCAGCTGGAAAACAAAGGAAGTTGGTGCTTTCAATGAATGTAATTTTTAAAGACATATAATAAAAAGAATTCAGTGGTTTCTGCCGCTTTGGGTTTCCACATAAAAACATTGGTGTACTATGTATTTGTATGATTGCTCATTTGTTCATTGTTTATTTACTCTGCAATTATTGGGTGATAATGTTACATTGATATAACACTTTCTTTATATGGTTAAAAAGTATTTTATTCCCCTATTATTGATTCACCCCCCCTCTCAGTAATCCAACAATTGGTATCAGAGTAGGTTCCTTCAGAAATCAGTTTAAGCACTGAAAGGTAGATCATGGAGAGAAACAACATGTATAAAAAAGTAATACAATAGTTTGATGGAAAGAAGTATGCATTTTAGAGAAGAAGGATGAAAACTTATATACAGGTAGAGGGATTTGAAATTTGGCAATCAGTTGTAGATGGATACAAAGAACTAGCAGTTCCGTCGACAAATGAAAGAGCAATAAAACTTGGGGAAAATAATTCCAAAGCCACAAATGCACTTTTGAATGGTCTTTGTGAATCAATTTACACCAAAGTTATACATTGTAAATCCACTAAAGAGATTTGGGACAAGCTTCAAAATATTTATGAAGGAGATTCAAAAGTCAAAGCAGCAAAGCTTCAAACTTACAGAGGTCAGTTCGAACAACTAAAGATGAAGGAACGTGAGAATATTGCAGCTTACTTCTTACGAGTCGATGAAATAGTAAATGTAATCATAGGATTGGGAGAAGAAATTAAATAATCTGTAATTGTTCAAAAGGTACTAAGATCTCTCCCTATGAGATTTGATCTTAAGATACCAACACTAGAAGAAAGACCAGATCTAGACTCAATAAACATGCACGAACTACATGGAATCTTCACAGCATATGAAATGTGAATTGAACAGGAAAATCCAGATATAAAAGAAGCATCTTTCAAAGCATCCAAAAGGTCAAAACAAAAGGGAAAGCAAAAGGAAAAAGAACGTAGCAGCAACAGTGACATCTAGGAAGATGATGAAGAAATGGCCAAATTTGTAAAAAGATTGAACAAGGAAACCAACGATAGATATAAAGGTAAGTTTCCATTCATTTGTTTTAATTGTGATGGTATTGGTCATTTTTCTAACAAATTTCCTCATAAGAAAAATAAGAGGAATGATGAAGATTACTCAAATAGAAAACAAACATATTAAGGTAAAAGAACCACAAAGAAAGATTTCAAGAAAATCTTATGCATCAAAGAAGACATCTCCTCATCAAATGAAGATGAATTCAATGATAGTGAGACATAAATAGTTATATTCATGGAAGTATAAGAATATGATAAAGAAGACATCGAAGAAGAATATGAAGAGGTATAAGTTGATTACCGAGAAGAATTTTTGTTTCCATAGAAGTTATAAGAAGAGAAAAGAAGAAAAATAAGAAGCTAGAAGCAGAACTTGACAAAAAAGAAGACACTTAGAAACTAGAACAAATGATCACAAATTTTAAGTTTCAAATAGAAGAAGATAAAAGAATTGAAGAAGCACTCAACTAACAACTAGAAGAAAGAGACAAGATCATTGGAAATTTGGAAGCAGAGATTGTCACATTAAGAAAGGATCTTCAAAAGAAAAATATGTAGAACAACTCAAAAGTTTTGGATGACATTATCAATAGTCAAAAGCCTCATCATGACAAGTCTGGACTTGGATACAATTAGACAGAAAAGGGATCAAGCTCCAAAACAACAAAACATGAAACATATCCAAAAATCTATGAAGAAACAATCAAAGGGGATAAGAAGACCTACAAGGAAGATTACAGGAACACTCCTCCACCGAGAAGATTCATATTTCAGAATCAACGACCGACAGAAACATATAGGCGCTAGGAAGAAGACGGATTCATAAGAGTAACTCCTTTCAGAAGATCTTCAACTCCTAGGTATCAAACTATACTTTTTGGTTTATGTTATGCATGCAATAATTTTGAACATAAAGTTGTGAATTGTAGAGATAACAGCAGGAACATAAACAACTTTGAAAGTCATACACAAAAGGGTTATCCAAGAAGGCCTAGTGAAACACAGAAAAGAAGTTACAACAGGTTTGAATCATTGAGAACTGAAGTGGAATGATACAAGTGTAACAAATTTGGACACATGGCCAAATATTGCAGAATGATAGTCCCTCCTAGAGAATCAAAACATAAAAAAAACAGTCATAGATAGGAACCTCAGAAGGGGACATGGATAATAAAGAAGAATCAGTAAATAAATGAAGAATTCACACTCTCTCTATAAGCTAAACAGAAGAAACGTGGTTGGTATGTTGTTAGTGGTTGCTCAAAACACATGACAGGTGATAAAGACAGGTATCTTACACTAAGAAAGGAAAGAGATGGATCAGTCTCCTTCGAAAATGATGATTCAGCTAAAATCATTGGAAAAGGCACAGTCATAATTGCAAACAAGAATACCAAGGCAGACAATGTTCTACTAGTAGAAGATATGAAACATAATCTTCTAAGTGTAAGTCAAATGTGTGACCAAGGTCATAAAATCACTTTCGATTCACATAAGTGCGAGATAAGAAAAGAAGGTTTAGGAAAATTGATTGCAACAGTTGCAAGAACTTCAAGCAACATATATGTATTAAGTGAAATTGGAAATAAAAAGTGTTTTCTAGGAAAGGAAGATGAAGGCTGGCTATGGCACAAAAGAATGGGTCACATACACTTTGACAACCTTGTCAAAGTTAGCAGAAAGGAAGTTGTTAGAGAAATGCCCCAGATCACGAAACCGACCAACACTTTATGCAAGCATTGTCAACAAGGAAAGCAAACAAAGACCAGGTTCAAATCAAAGGAATACTCAATGACAAGACCACTAGAAATTGTGCATACTGATCTAGTTGGACCAACTAGAACAAAGGGTTTAAAAGGTGAGAAATACTTCATGTTATTAGTTGATGACTATACAAGAATGAATGCAGTTTTCTTTCTCAGGAATAAGTCATAAGATTTTGAAAACTTCAAGGTCTACAAGGAAATGGTTGAAAATGAAATGGATTCAAAAATCAAATGTTTGAGATCTGATAATGGAGGAGATTTCACTTCAAAGGAATTTATGGACTACTGCAATAGACATGGGATAAAAAGGCAATTCTCTGTTGCTAGGACACCTCAACAGAATGGAGTTGTTGAAAGAAAGAACATGAAAGTACATGAAATGTCTCGAACAATGCTAATGGATTCCAAATTGATAGATATGTTTTGGACACATGCAGTGCATACAAAATTTCACATTCAAAACAGAGTAATTCTCAGAAACAACACTCACAAAACTCCCTATGAGCTATGGAAAGGAAGACCAACAAATGTGAATCACTTCAGATTATTTGGAAGAAAATGCTACATCAAAAGAGAAGATGGAAGAATGAAAAAATTTGACTCTCGTGTGGACAAATGAGTATGTGTTGGTTACTCAAGTACAAGAAAAACATACAAGTGTTACAATTTGAAGTTGAACAAAGTTGTGGAAAAAATCAATGTAACAATTGATGAAACAGGTGGACGAGAATTAAAGGAAGAAGAAAATGAATCAATGAAACAACTTTACGAAGAAGAAGTAGAAAATGAAGAATAAGTAGAAGGGGAAGATGAAGAGGATCAAATGGAAGTAGAAGAGAAAGTTCAACAAGTGCCTCAAAATACACCTAGCAAATGAGTACAGAAGAATCATCCTTTAGATAAGATTATCATAAACAAAAAGGCAGGAGTTGAGACTAGAAGAAGAATCTATTCACCAGAACAAATGCACCTAGCACTCTCATCTATGATTGAACCAAATAGTTTTGAAGAGGCCAATAAGGATGAATTTTGGAATAAGGCCATGGATGAAGAATTGGATCAAATAGAGAAGAATGACACTTGGGAATTGGTTCCAAGACCAAAGAATAAGAATGTGATTGGCACAAAGTGGGTATTCAGAAATAAATTGAATGAAGATGGACAAGTTACAAGGAACAAATACAGATTGGTATGTAAAGGATACACACATGTTGAAGGAATCGACTTTAAAGAGACATTTTCCTCAGTTGCTAGAATGAAAGAAATCTGATTTATTTTAGCTTATGCATGCTCTAAGAATATTAAAGTGTATCAGATGGATGTGAAAGAGGAACTTGAAGAAGAAGTCTACATTGAACAACCAGAAGGATTTCAGTTGTCAGAGAAGGTAGATTATGTGTGTAAATTGAAGAAGGCCTTGTATGGTATAAACCAGGCTCCTGGAGCATGGTACTCTAGACTGGATAAATATTTACAACATCCAGGGTTCATAAAAGGAAGTGCAGACAACAACCTCTACATCAAGGTAACTCAAGATAGTATTTTATTAATTGAAGTTTATGTTGATGATATTATTTTTGGAAGTGATGATAACATGTTAAGCCAGAAATTTGCAAAGGATATGCAGAATGAATTTGAAATGTCATTACTTGGAGAACTATCCTTCTTTCTGGGTATTCATATATGTCAAAGCAACCAAGGAATTTTTATTTCTCAAACTAAGTATATCAGATAAATGCTAAAGAAGTTTGGAATGGAAGATTGCAAACCAGTGACCACTCCTATGAAAACTAGTTGCAAGTTGAGCAAAGATGATGATTCAAAGTCTACATAACATAGGCAATACATGTCAATGATTGGTAGCTTACTATATGTGACAAAATCTAGACCAGATGTAATGCATGTAGTTGGACAGGTAGCATGATTTCAAGCAACACCAAAGGAATCACATGTCATAGCAGTGAAGAGGATTTTCAAATATCTCAAAGGAACAAAAGAGTTTGGATTATGGTATCCAAAAGGAAAGGATCTATCACTTATTGCCTACACAGATGTAGATTGGGCAGGTTGCATTGATGATTGACGAAGCACCAGTGGAGCAATGTTCTACTTGGGTGAGTTTTTAGTATATTGGCTAAGAAAGAAACAATCATCAGTATCTTTATCTACATCCAAGGCAGAGTATATTGCAGCAACAACATGTTGTACACAGGTTCTATGGATGAAACAAACTCTGAAAGATATACAGATTGAGTATGATGAGCCCATTCCAATCTATTGTGATAATACAAGCGCCATAAGTATCTCAAAGAACCCTGTGATGCACTCCAAAACGAAGCACATTCCAATCAAGTATCAATTTCTATGCGAACAGGTTGCAGAGAAGAACATCAGAGCTGAATATGTGGGCACAAAAGAACAAGTGGCAGACATCTTTACAAAACCCCTTCCACGGGAAGCCTTTGAGTATATTTGTCAAAGACTCAGAGTAATTTCTACTCCAAAATGAATTCTTTTGAATGCTTATCTTAAATGTCTTAGATTTACATGAGGAAGCACCATAAAGAGGATAGTTCAGGTTGGAAGATATGTTTTAGGAAGAGTTTAGTGAGGGGAACTATCCCCGAGGATAGTTTAGTTAAGGGGAGCAACCCCAGATGGAAAGATACCTTTTCCATTGATGACAAAGGGGGAGAGATTTATCAGATGCAGGATATAAATGATTGGAGAGAGAGCACAAAGGCATGGTTCCAGGGGGATAAATGGTCACAGGGGGAGGATGAGTTATATGACTTCAGTATTGCATCAGAGTGTTTCCATCAATGCCAAAGGAGGATATTTTTTATTAATTGGGTTGGTTTTCATTGATGTCAACCCTTGAAGAAAGTATGGTACCGAATTTTGGTAGCACAAAGGTTTGAGTAATGGACCCAAGTTTGTTTGATGGAAAATGGTATGATTTTTTATATATTTGCAAGTAAGACTATTATAGATGGATAGTACATGTCATGCCATTTTCGGTGGTACGTGGAACGTCACATAACTCCTCACGGTTAGAGAGTTATGGCCATGTGAAGTTGGAGAACCCTCATGAGTCATCTAGAAGCCCCAAAAGGTCAAAGTAGTCAAAGTGTTTGCAAATAAGAAATTATTTAAATAATAAAGTGAAGTGAAGAGTTTACTATAATCCAAAGGGAGAAAATTCGCATGGGCAGTTACAATAGTTTTAGACAATCAAGTTTTTAGTATGACCATCAAGTAGAAAAGAAGAGCTTGGAGCTAGAGCAACCATGGAGGGTGAATTCTGGAGCATGATGGAGCATTTTTGGAGACATTTGGAGATGAACACCAAAGAGTCAGGTTGTCAGGCCTAAAGAGTGAACTCGTGTGTGAGTTGCACTATAAAAACACGTGTTTGTTGTTGTTGTTGGTAGTTTTCTTGGCAGTGAATTCCCTTCAGTTCCCAGTAGAGATATTCCTGGTTGTTGATTAATTGGGTTGGTTGTCATTGATGTCAACCCTTGAATAAAGTATGGTAGTGAATTCTGGTAGCACAAAGGTTTGGGTAATGGACCCAAGTTTGTTTGATGGAAAATGGTATGATTTTTGATATACTTGCAGGTAATACTATTCTATATGGATAGTACATGTCATGTCATTTCCGGTGGTATGTGTAACGTCACATAACTCCTCACGGTTAGAGAGTTATGGTCATGTGAAGTTGGAGAACCCTCATGAGTCATCTAGAAGCCCCAAAAGGTCAAAGTAGTCAAAGTGTTTGCAAAGAAGAGATTATTTAAATAATAAAGTGAAGTGATGAGTGTACTATAATTCAAAGTGGATACAAAAGAAATTATTTAAATAATAAAGTTAATGGAGAAAGTACTAAGTGGATAAGTAGTTAGAAGTCGGTTAGCCCTAAAATAAGGAAAGTGGTTTAAGAGATTTTAGAAGGTAAGTAATAAAGTGAAGTGATGAATGTACTATAAGTAAAAGTGGATACAAAATAAATTTAATGGATAAATTACTAAGTGGACAATTGGTAGAAGTGGGTTAACCCTAAAATAAGGAAAGTGGGTTAAGATGGTTAAAAGGTAACCCCTTGAGGAAGCTACATGAAAGTATAAATAAGAGTCAAGGCTCTCTCATTTTCATCACATTTGAGAATATTGAATATTTACAAGTGACTGAGGTAACAAAAGGATATCTAAGACAAATTTCAAAGGGAAGGTGAAGTAAAGAATGTTGAAATTCAAAGGAAGATAAATTATTTTGATGATGCTTTCTAAGGTATGTTATTTATAGGTCATCTCACCATTTTTGAAATAATTTTTTTTCTAGAATGATTCAGACCGTGAAATTGGGAGGTCGTTGAGGAAACATATTCAAGTAGCTATGATAACAATTTCATCTTGTGGGTCGTTGTATTTTTTAAGTTACACTCCGTGGAAAATAGGGTTTGTGGCTAGTCTTGAAACTAGTCTAAAACATGTGTTTCGGGTAAAAACATCATAACTTCTTCAAAACATATCCAAATTCAGTAAGCCCAAATGTATTGGTTATAGTAAAGTCTTTAGTATTCTTTGTACCATTTTCAAATTCATACAACAAATATTCCGTGTGGGGCATGCTCTACAATTTCGGTCTCTAGAATAAGCCAAAATTCAACAAGGTATGTCATTTTTGCTATAACTCCTTTTCTGAGAGGTTCCAAGTAGTGAAACCTGGAGGAATTGCATAAAAGACACTGAAGAACATTGTGTACTATTTCCATATATTTATTCATTACATGTACATAGTTATGATTATTTCAAGTTAGGGTTGTTGACTAATCCAAAATTAGTCATGTGAGACTAAAGTAAAGTTTGATGAAAATGCTAGTCTTTTGTTGTTAAAGTTAAGGAAGGTTTGCAGGTATGTGATCATATACACCAGGTTTACTACAGAGTTACAAAACATATTTGGATGATGAAATTGATGAGGGCTTATGGTTGAGGTACATGTTGGGTACATGGTTGAGACAAGTAGTTGATGAGTTGGCAAATACATGCGGTGTATAGTTGATGATGTTGGTACATATTGATCAGTCATAGTTTATGTGTATTTGATGCATGATTAGTACATATTTGATGCATGGTTGATGCACTCGTTGATGGTACAGGTTGGTGCATGGTTGATGCACTTGCTTATGGTACATGTTGATTACAAGTTGTTTGGACAGGTTATTTATACAAGTTTGGTGCATGGTTGATACATTTGTTTATGGTACAGGTTGATGTATGGTACATGTTGGCACATGTTATTATAGGTTATTACAGGTTGATTGCAGGTTGATTAGTACAATTTTACAGCAGTATATCTCACAGTGATAGTATGACAGTGGTTCCATCATTCTACTTCTACGTCAGAGCAGTTGGACGGGGAAAGGACATGTGGTTTTAGACACCTTTCGGTTGTAGCCGGAGAACATAGGGTGTTATAGCATCCTTCTGGTTGTAGCCATAGAATTGGGGAGTTGGATCTTCCCTCAGGTTGTAGCCTGAGAAACTAGGGGGTTGGAGCCTCCTTCCAATTGCAGCTGGAAAACAAAGGAAGTTGGTGCTTCCAATGAATGTAATTCTTAAAGACATATAAGAAAAAAAAAATCGTTCTTTTTTCCCGCTTTGGGTTTCCACATAAAAGCACTAGTGTACTGTGTATGTGTATGATTTCTCATTTGTTCATTGTTTATATAATCTGCAATTATTGGATGATAATGCTACATTGATATAAAACTTGCTTTATATGGTTAAAAAGGATTTTATTGCTCTATTATTGATTCACCCCCCCTCTAAGTAATCCAACATTGGTTACCTATTCCAGAGAGACCCTGATAAATGAATGGGACGCCCGAGGGACTGAGACCAATGAAGGGGTACATTCCTTGGGTTGGGAAGGTCGAGAGAAAAAGAGTTGGTGGAAAATTGGGATAGTTGTAGGAGAATACCATTAGGTTGTGGGTTTTTTGAGTTGTGAGTGGATAGTGAGAGACCACCCTCTTTTGTGGATTGCTAGCCCCAGCGTGAGGGTGATTTTTATTGATATTTGGAACAACAAGTCTATGGTTGGGTGGAACATATGTCCCAACCAACTGGTTGCACAACTACTTTAAAAGATAAGTGTTTTATCTATTGTATGTGTTTTATTTATGATTTAATTTGTTGTGCATCCATACTCTGTTTTTAAAAATGATTTATATGTTGTTGTATTTGAGTTACCAGTTGCATTTCATGTTTATTTTCACATGTTGTAGATGCATCATATTAATGGTATCAGATAATAGTTAAATCCAATTGTAATCTGTAGCTGGTAAGGTACAAGAAATTAGTTAGCAGAAAGATTTAATTTTTATGAGTATTCTAAGCGTAATGGACCTTAGTTGGTTTGGGAACGTTAGATCCATTAACTCAACATAGTTATTGAACCCTTCACCTAATATTCCTTTAAACCTTGTGTTGTGAACATATGATAAATACAATATTCTACTTGCATTGTTGCAGGTTGTAAACCTTGGCTCCGTTGAAGAAATCCCAAAGCTAGGATTTATAAATAACCACTTCCTCTATGTTTCTAGCCATATTTTGCTTGGTAGGCTACTTAAAACTTGTATAAATAGATATAATTTGTGAGAAGAACTAAACTATTTTTCATTTAGTAAAATTTATTCATAACTATATTTAATATATTTCTCATAGAAAATACATTTCAGAGGGTTCTTCTATGTTTGAGTTAATTTTAGTTTATTTCTAGAATGATTATTATTACATATTTAGATTCATTTTATTTTCAAAATACACAAGCGAAACTCAACTTAAATACTTTGTTTTATGATGATTTGAAAACAAATTAAATTTTTTTGGAGTTATGAAAATAATAAATAAAAAATTGTATATATTAGGATGAATCCATGATTTTTTCTCATTTTTAGGCAAACAAGGAAATAATCTTTGCAATCCATCAAGTAATAATCTCGAACTAGGTTTTAAGTTTTTGATCGTGATTTTGAGCCTCAATGGGGGATTAAAAACTTGATAGAAAAATAAGACCTCAATCATGGATTTAAAAGTCAATATATCTTCCCTATTTTCTAAGGTTTTCATGGAGTTACAACTTCCAAAAGGTGAAATCCCCTTCATGTGTTCCATGGAAGGTGGTAGAATTGGTGCTTGTAGATTAGTCATTGAACTCTCTATATAATGACATACAGGTTTCTCATTTTAGATTTTGTACTATATTTTTTATTTATTTTGTTCTAAAACTTATACAATTTTTTATCTCTCTCTCGAGTAGTGAAGGTCTAATAGAAAAAATAAGTATCTTAAAAATTAGACGAGACAAAAATTAGAAATTTCTTTTGGATATACGTGGATGTTTACTCTTCAAAAGGATATTTCTTTTTTTAGTTTTACATAAACCGGATTGTTTGAATATAAACATGTATAAAATGTGATTCAAAGGATTGTTTGAATACAAAGATGTATAAAATGTGATTTAAATGATTGTTTGAATACAAAGATGTATAAAATGCAATTCAAATGTTAATTTATCAATGTGTAAAAATAATTAAAAATACAATTTTCTAAATTAACGAAAAATGGTCCATATACTACATTATGTGTAGATCGTAAGAGGGTTGGTACAAGTGACAAGACAACCCACCCTCGATGAAATATGGTACCATTCTACCCTCTGTGTCGTCCTCCCATCCCTTCAAATGGCATTCATCACAACCATCCAAGTCACGTCACATAGGTTTAACACGCAAGAATTTTGGTGGCTAATCAAGAGGCGACGATGATCGAGGACAACCTCATTCAGACCTCTCCCTCACATGATAGATGTGGAAGCTCATAGGCTCTCTGGTTCATAAATGATAATAGATTTGGTCCTTCCACGAGAGTTTAACCCTTGCCTTTCTATGATGAAGAGACTGCCTCTTCGGATCATCAATGCCCAGGTTTCAAAGGCAGGGCGGTGGTCCATTCAGGCCATAAATTTAAAGCCTTGGTCGAGAAATATTGTGGTCCTAAGCCTCTCCATTTTTTATCCTCCAGTCCTCCTTATCACCTATCATATTTCCCATACCTTCTATGTTTTTATCCATTCTCAGGTCCCCTTTGTCTTAGTCATGGCCCTATGAGGTAGACATCCCTCACGTCCTCACTCTGCCCAAATCCCTTGCCCCCACCTCTATTCATCCAATTCATTTTGTAAATGAAGCACTGGAAGCGACTAAAACTTATGAAGACTTTGTTCCGGATGAAAACAAAGGTAAAATGGAAAATCTAGAAGCAGAGGTTCGACAACTTAGAGAGTTTCATGATGATGAGGAGGTCAAAGATCAGATCAGCGATTTGATTCCATACTTGGGTTTCTCTCGAATTAGAAACCCAAAATTCTATAGGACCCTTGAATTATATTGGCAAACTAAGAATTTGGTTGCCTTGGGAATGCTCCCCAAGGATCAAGACTTTAGACAGTTGAAATCTAGACAGAAGGCACTAGAGATTCAGACTACATATGTAGCTTAAGTCGTCACCTAGTTAGCTAATCGGTATGGATTCCATTTCGTCCCCCTAGACGCAATTACGCTAAGGTCTAATTCTCCAAGGCTCCTGCTGGATGTGAGGTGGTGGACCTTATGAGCTCTCAAGTTCCAAATGCTAAATGAATTTTAGTTTTATTTTCCTTCCTATAGTTATGCTATCTAGTCTTTTAATTTTCAGTTATCAGTTCAGACACTTAAATTCTATCAGAAAACTTTGTTTAAACCATTTAAGGCTTGGTTTCCCAACAGGGGTAGGCACCTTTTTTTCTTTTTGTGTCCCAAAGACTGTCATAATCTCTGGTAGGCCAAATCATCTGTACACTTATGTGTAATCTCTATTAATTATTAATATAGTTGTTGATTTACAAAAAAACATTATGTGTAGATCATGCTTGTATGTTTTTTTTTTTTTAAATATACATATAATATTGAATCTATTGAGAACATAAATCAAATCACTTGTTCACTTTTCCAAAAACTTGCAAGTACAAACATGTAATTAAATGAAAATTTGACATATTAAATAACATCAAAATTCACAAGCTTATATCAATTTCAAAGGCTTTAATAAAAATATATATTAAAAGTCAAATTTCCATGGCTTCATTTTACTAAGAATAGGACACATCTTCATGGATTTGTCCATTAATATATATATATATATATATATATATATATCATAAGGGATATGATAAGATACTCCTATAGCCAAGGTGAATGTTGAAGTGGAGTAATGACACATTTAACTTGTAAGTAATTTGTAAGGCCATAAGAGCCATACTCTCTCCCAATTCCACTCATCTTGTATCCTCCAAGTGGAACATCTGCACCAACTGCAAGATAACAATTAATCCACACTGTTCCAGCTCGAAGAGATCTAGCAAGTCTATTTGCTATATCTATATCTTTAGTAACAATTCCAGCTCCTAAACCATAAATTGTTTTATTTCCTCTCTCTATTACTTCCTCTATAGTCCTGCACCACACAAATTAATACTAACATTAGTTTTAAAGAAGTTTTGACATTATAAAAAAATGTGTAATGAACGACATTGATCATAGCTATTAATCATTTCAAAAATGAAGAGGAATACAAAGATTACAAATTCTTACTTAAACTTTAGGATTGACATAATAGGTCCAAATATTTCTTCCTTTGCAATCTGCATATCATCCTGCACAATTTTTTTTGAAATGATAACTATTTAGAAAATGCATGATTCTACATATACATTGACATTTTAACAAATATAAATTAGAGAAATAATACCTCAACGTCGGAGAATATTGTTGGTTCAATGTAAAATCCTTTATTTCCCAAAGAATTGCCACCTAGTACTAAATTAGCTCCATCTCTCTTTCCGTATTGAATATACTCTAATATTTTTTCAAATTGCATCTTATCAATCTGCAATAAAGGAAAAAATAGTCATAAACCTACRTATACAACAAAACATCATTTATCTTCAATAAAGGAAAAAATATTCATAAACCTACATATACAAGAAAACATCATTTAAAATAAAATATATAGAGAATATTTTTAAATATACGTATATATAATATCAACCTCAATTTAAATAATCATTCATATTTATTACGATTCATTTTATTTTTATAAGTTTACATGGTCACGTAACTGACCCACGATCCATGCAGCCCAGGGAAACCCTCTACCACAAAATGGTGGAGATGGTGTGGCAAACAAATATGTTGATTGGCAAAGTGATCTCGGAAAGGGAGGACGCCAAACAGGAGAACAACAAGGAACACACGAAACTGTTGAACCAAGTCCTAAGGCGCCTCAGCAGTCTGGAAACCATTACCAAACTGCTAACTGAGGTCGAGAAGGACCAGAGAGCCAAAATGGAGCGGTTGGCAGCTCAATTCCACCTCTACCTATGCTACGCCCATCACATGGACATAACGCCAACCGACGGGAACAAAGCGCCAACACACATAAGAAAGACTCGCACAGTCTCCCAAAAGGAGGAAAACAAGGGCCAGGCGGATGAAGGAAAGAAACATATCATTATCCTAGACTAGTCTCTAGTTAGTCTATTGTCAAGTCATTCGGGTTAGTCTTGTGTCAGTCTCAGCTTATGTTATTCTTGTTTTTTTTATTTTCATGTATGTTGTGCTTATCTTGTCAAAAACAGGATATGGTAAGACTGGGTTGGTTTCCCATGGTGGCAGTCCAATCATACCCCTTGCCTACTTCAGAAAATGCAACTCGGGAACCTCTGGCCTGGTTTCCTTATTGGCAGACCAGGGAGTTCCCCTTTTTTGTATCATAATCCTCTTTTAGTAATACAGGCTCTTAAACTCACGTACCAAAAAAAAAAGTTTACATGGTCACGTATTGATTAAAAGATATTATTAATAATAATTGTCTTGGCTAACAATTATCCTTTGAAAATATTACTTGGGAAAACAATTATTTTTAATCTAAGATTATATCACATTATTTCACTATTATGTATAAAAATAAATATTTTAAAATTAAAAATACAACAAATTGTTTTAGTATTATTTATAAAAAATGTTTTTTAAAATAAATCTATAACATATTGTTTCAAAATTTCTTGATTTTAGGATCTAATGAAAATTACACACTATAAAATGTTTACATATTCTATTACTTTATTTTTATTACATTAATAGTAATAAATTACTTACATGTCAGATGAAGAAAATAGTAACAAATAACAATAAAAATATATGTTAGTCAAATAAAAATAGAATAAAAAAATCTCTAGATGGAGTGTTGGGGAGGAAGGGGATATTGGGGATAGAGCCCAATGACCACATGGACCCGTGGTAGGTACAAATGAGCCCACCACACCCTCTCATGCAATGCCTTGAGCATGAGAACAGCAATGCCCATCCTAGACTGTTAATGATAGAGTTAATGTGACTTGAGAGTGGCACATGTGCCTTGGACATCAACCCCTCCTTGTTTATTTTTCGTGGAAGTATGGAAAAATCTATGGCAAGTGATATTTGACATGGGTTTTCTCTTCAGGACAACAGGTACAAAGTTGAATCCATGTAGGAGTCATTACCACCTGAGGCAGTTCTTGCGCATCTTTCGTTGGATCCTCTAGGATAATTTACCAAGGCACAATGCGAAAGGCTCAAACTAAAGAAACTAGACCTATTTTTTCGCTCTGGGATGAGAGGAAATTTTAGTAAATCCAAGGCATCGCATCCAGGACTGGCTTCGAAGGAAACAATTGCGACATTTGGGTGCACTGTGGGTAGACACCATGTCCATCTCTAATTCATATAAGATTTTAATTTGGGGAAAGGGTTGTGGGTTTGATGGCACCACGATAAGGTTACCGACGTGGATACAAGTGAGGGGAGGGTGCACTAGTGGAGCCACCCAACACCAACCCAGGAGAGGGGACCTCCAGTACCCGCGTGCAGCGTGATTCCCAGGTCGTGGCGATGGCATTCCATGTGGAAACCCTGCCACGCATTTTGGCACACCTAGAGGACGTGGAAGAAGAAATTTGTATGGAACGAAGGTTAAGGCCAAACCAAGAGGTGGAGAAGGAAATTATCAACTGAGTTTCATACATTGGCAACTCGAGAGGTCATGAAACAAAATATTGGAAAATGATAGAATTGTACTGGCACCTCAAGATGTTGTTGGGCCAAATGTTGCAAACCAAAGAGGAAGCACAGAACACAATTCAATTGTAATTGGATGAGTTCCACCTACTACTCTGTAAAGTCTTGGCTCGACTCCTGACTTCAAGCTTCGCGACGACAGCTACAGTTTCAAAAATTACCCCGCCAATGATTACTAAGATACCTTAGGATCCCAATGCAACCTCACCAAATTAATGAATAGTATGTACTCCTTTTTGGTTTTCCATGTAATTATGGACAACAATAGATGTATGCCATAGCTTCTAGTAGACTTTAGATTTTTCTTTACAATGTTTATATAACTAGACAAGGTATAAGAAGGAACTTGGTTCAGACTCAATGGACTGAAAGTTTATTCCTTTGTTGTTGGTCTGGTTTCTCAAGTGGCAGGCCGACAACAAACAATTTTTGTATGATTTTTCTACAACTAGATTAATATAAGTTGTTATGTGTACTTACAAAAAAAAATAGAAATAAAAAAAATCTATATATATGAAAGAGAGATTTGATATGTACACCTAATATAAAAAATTGTTATATAGAAAAAGAAAAAATGAAAAATTCAAATTTACACAAACATAGAAATACTATAATAAGATATTTATATAGAAATATTGTTACCCTTTTGTTCATCTTACCCTAAATCCATTTTAAATGATCAATATGTAAAATGAATCTAGATTATTTAAAACTATCCATTTTTATCTTTAAAATATTTTGTTAATATTTTATAAAAAAAAATATGAAAGTAAATCTACTATTTTAAAAAATAATTATATGTTAAAATTTAGATTTCATAAAATTTACAATAAAAATCAATATATTGTGAAGAGTCCATATATTCATACTAATGTGTATAATAGAGATATTTATTTTATGTTTTTTTTTAATTTTATTAACTATTTTTCTATGAATAAATCAATAAATTAGAGATGAGAAGAATTCTTCATCAACTACAATATTTAATTAAATCATAATAATCATACTAATGAATTATTCAATAACATTTTGAAATAACTATCATATATCTCAATTATATGTTTCATCCTTTCCAAGTTTATCTTCAATCATCATAACTTCTTTCTTTGCATGTAAAAAGTCCAAATATTGATTAAATTATGCAAATATTTTATTAACTATTTTTCTATGAATAAATCAATAAATTAGAGATGAGAAGAATTCTTCATCAACTACAATATTTAATTAAATCATAATAATCATACTAATGAATTATTCAATAGCATTTTGAAATAACTATCATATATCTCAATTCTATGTTTCATCCTTTCCAAGTTTATCTTCAATCATCATAACTTCTTTCTTTGCATGTAAAAAATCCAAATATTGATTAAATTATGCAAATAGCCTAAATAATCTCATAACTCTGAAACTTAGGTATAATACCAATGATGCAAACAAAATTCTTTAATGTGTATTTACCCTGTGATATTACAACTAGTGATCAAACAACAAAACATTCCAATTACTTTCATAAGTTCGTTGAAGGCAAGGTCTTAAAAGGTGTTCATTAAAACCTTAAATGTTATGACAATCTTTGTTTTAATATTGTAACAATAGTTGTTTGAATTTTAATGTCAAACTTTGCAGTTATGTCCTTGATATAGATATAGAGTAAGATCTACAATATTAAATTTGAAATAATATCATATAAAATAATTTAAAGGGAGAATATAAAAACTGATATAAGTTAAAGTTGTCCGGATAGTCAAAACCTCTAACTTATTCCGTTAATAAGAATTTCTACAATACAAATGACAATTTTCACATCCTTTATATTTCAAATTGAAGTTTGAGAGGGCCTAAAAAGAATCCAAGTAAATCAGAATTTCTACAATATAAATGACAATTCTCACAACCTCTATATTTCAAATTGAAGTTTGAGAGGGTTTGAAGAGAATCCAAGTAAATCAATTTTGAGGATTATTCTAGATGATAAAGGAAACTTCAATTAAATCAAGTTTAAGTAAGATTATCCTTCTATATTTCAAATTGAAGTTTGAGAGGGTATGAAGAGAATCCAAGTAAATCAATTTTGAGGATTATTCTAGATGATAAAGGAAACTTCAATTAAATCAAGTTTAAGTAAGATTATCCTAAATGATATAGGAAATTCAATTGGATATTATGTAAAAAATATAAGGAAGTTTACCAACAAAAATTATGGCTTCACAAAATAATAGAGATTTCAATGGTTAATAATAGAATGAAATTCTCAAATTATCATTGAAAACTCAAAAAAAACTCTCATCTAACAACAAGGGGCATAATCTATTAGCTACGTGACACTTAAATCACCCTTTAAAAGAAATTAGTTTTGATAAACTTATTTTTTCAAAACTTCAAATATATTATAATTGAAAGTATGGAAATGGACCAGTGAACACACACTAACAAATCTGACATAGAATTAAATTTAGGTAAAAAAATGGTATATTATAATTGAAAGTATGGAAATGGACCAGCACACACTAACAAATCTGACATAGAATTAAATTGAGGTAAAAAAATGGTGACATAAAATTAAATTGAGGTAAAAAAATGGTATATTATAATTGAAAGTATGGAAATGGACCAGTGAGCACACACTAACAAATCTAACATAGAATTGAAATTTTGTGATTTTAACAAATTATGGTCAACTTGGTAAAACTTTTCGAAGGTCCTATGAAGAGAAAAGCACTTGCAAGAGAGGAGCACTAGGGTTTGGCAAGAGGAATAAGAGAGCGAGGAGAGAAAGGTTTGATCGCCAGGGGGCAGGGAGCTGACTCCCCCCCCCTCTCCTGTTATGACAGAGGAGGCCTTTCGGAAGCTAATTGCTCCACAGGGCAAGAAAGCAGAAACGCCTCTGGTCCCGAAGTTCATTAAGAAGCTTGATTCAATCTCCAAAATCACTCTGTCGGAGGAACAACCCATCAATATTGCTCTGGATTTGGTAGAAAGAGGCTTGGTCGGTCAATTTATGGGGCTATGGCCTTCAATAAGAACCACCGATGACTAGATCCAGCGAAATTGGACGTCACTAATCCAGAGCAGCGTAATTGTTATCCAGTAGAAAGAGTTTTCTTCATCTTCGAGTTCATTTCGAAAGAGGACTGAGATCTCATCTTCAGAAGCGACTTGTTTTTCATGGGGATGCAAGGCCTGTACCTTAACATATGGACGCCTGATTTTGACCCCTCAGTCGATGTCCCAAAGGAGGTATCAGTCTGGGTCTATTTTCCAAACATGCCAGTTCATTGCTAGAACTACCAATCTCTACAAAAAATCGGAAATGGACTAGGTCGTTTCATAGACAAAGTGGACACCAAAGCTCAATACTCTTGCGCAAGGATCTGCGTGGAAGTGGATCTTGAAGCTGGGTTGCCATAAGCCGTTAAACTCATGGTGGGTGCATGTCATCATTTTCAAAAAATAGATTATGAACAAATGTCGTTCAAATGCAGAAGCTTCCATGAATATGGCCATTTCCAAAGGAACTGCCCAAAGGCCCAATCGTCGGACAAGGAGGAAGGAGAAGGATGGTAACAAGTCAAAAAAGGCAAAGCAACCCTGAAGCCAAAAGAGAAGAAAAATGTAGACCATGTTGCAAACCCTCCAACCATTCCTGAAGCTTAAGAAACACAAAAAGTAACCTTGTCCTCGGGCAACGGCTTCGAGGCCCTGGAAGTAAAGGAGAAATACCCAAAGGAGAAGGGAAAAGGGGGTGTAGCCATCGATCCAGTAGCCCCTGAAGAAACCTCCAAGGAAAAGGAAACAGAAGAAGAACACATCATTCTCGGTTCAAAATATGAAACGATTCAGATGGTGGAGAAATGGAAACAAGCAGCTCCCAGGCCACACCAAAAAAATCCACCATAGGAAGGAAATCTAAGAAAAAGGAATGAGAGGAAAAAACCTACCTGGATGTCCTGCAAGGGTCCCATAAAACACTCAAGGGAATCGTAAACACCCACACCACAAGAAAGCAATGTCGGGCTCCAAAGGGAGCCACCACATCCCAAGCAAGTAAGTAATGAGACTCATCTCCTAGAACTGTAGAGAGTTAGGCAACAAACTAAAAGAAGAATCCTTGAAAGATATCATTTGCATGACGACGCCTGAGATCCTTCTAATCCAGGAGATGAAGGTGGAGGACTTCGTTCTCCTCCAAGCAAGAATTTTTTTTTTGGAAAAAAGGCCAAGGAAAAGAAATGAGTGCAAGAGGTGCCTCAGGGGGAATCGACACCTTTTGGGACAGCTCACAGTTTGAACTACTAGAAGAGGAAAGTAACACCCACTGGATCTTCACCAAGCTCCTCCACAAATACTTTGGTCATCAATTAATTCTTTCCAACCTTTACATTCTAGTTCTTTTTTCAGAGAAAAGAATCTGTTGGGACTCCTTAAATTCCTTCCTGATCCTGCACAACCCCGAGAATATCATAATAGCAGTGGACCTCAATATTACACACTCTTTAATGGAGAAAAAAAGGGGGCTCCCCGGTCAGAGATCCAGCAAGAGAGTGGGTGGAAGCCCTCATTCTGGATTTGGACTTGGAAGATATCAATCCAACCAAAGGGAAGTACACCTAGACAAATAAAAGATTGGGTCTGGGTCACATTGCAGCATGCCTGGACAGGTCCCTCGTCCATTCTACCTTCCTAACCCTCGGATTAGTGGCCACCTCCAAAATCCTACCCAACTATGTCTCAGATCATAAGCCTATCCTCTTGGATCTCTCTTCAGATAAAAACTTTGGCCCCATCCCATTCTGATTTATCCCAATCTGGATTCACCAAGAGGGGTTTCAGGAGATTGTTTCCAACGCCTGGAGTGAGCAGGTCAAAGGATCCTCGTTCTACATGTGGGAAGAAAAAATTCAAGCCCTCAAGAGAGCCCTAAAAAATTGGGCAAGATCCATCAAGTCCCCAACCTCCAAGAGAAAAGACGTCCGGAAAGCTCTCGAGACCCATGAGTTGGCCCTGGAAGAGGCCGAAGTGACTCAAGAGTTGTTAAACCAAGAAGCCAATCTCCAAAAAGCGCTTCACCAGGCATGTAGAAAGGAGGAATAATACGGGCGCCATAAATCCAAAAGTCTCTGGATTCAAGCCGGAGACAAGAACACGATTTATTTCCACAAGCAAGCGGAAGCTCGAAAGAAATTTAAAGTGGTCAATGAAATCCAATTTCAGGGGAAAGAGATAAAATATTTTGAAGGCAGAAAGCAAGTTACACACGATTTCTTCAAAGACCTGTACTCGGCTCCTTTTGAGGCTTCCATTGATCCCAACTCCTATCCCTTGTCTCTAATCCCCCAACTAGTGCAGAATGAGGACAACTTGAGTCTAACGGCTCCAATACAACTGCAAGAGCTCAAGAAAGCGTTGGATCACATGGAATCTTATAAAGGCCCTGGGCCTGACGGCTTCACAGCTCTTTTCTACAAAGCCTGTTGGCCAATCATCAAGGATGACCTACTAAGAATGGTCAGGAAATCCCAAAACTGTTTCAAAATTGGGGGGAGCACAAACTTAGCTTTCTTAGCGTTGATTCCAAAATAAAAAGGGGCGCGCAACTTCAGTTGATTCTGTCCAATCTCCCTTTGCAACACAAGCTACAAATTGGTCACCAAAATCATCACCAACAGGCTCAAGAAAATTATGTCAGACATCATCCCGGAAAACCATGGTGGCTTCATCAAAGGGCACCAAATTTTGGACAACATAGTGTTGGTCCAAGAAGCAATCCACTCGAGCTGCCAGCGCAAAGAAAAAGGTATGATTATTAAGATAGACTTAGCCAATGCTTTTTATAGAGTTAGACATGAATTCCTCTTCAAAATAATGGAGAAAATGAGTTTTGCTCAAAAGTTCATAAAATGGATTAAATCTTGTATATCCTCTCCTTGGATTTCCCCGTTGGTGAATGGTCAATCAGTAGAGTACTTCCAAGCCTCCATGGGATTGAGGCAAGGGTGTCTGATATCGCCACTGTTTTATACCATCCAAGCATCAGTTCTAAGCTTCCAATTGGAATACTATCAACAGATTTGTTCACTCTTGGGACTCAGAATGGTGAAAAATGTCAAAGACATCAATCACGCATATTTTGCAGATGACACCCTTCTTCTTGGAGGATTCAGTGTCCCCTCTGCGAGGAATTTTAAGCAGGACCTCAATCAGTACAAAGAAGTCGCAGGTAGCAAAATCAACTACCAAAAAAGAAAAGTCTATGGCTGGAATTGTTCTCCAAGAGAGATGCTTGAAATCACCACAGCATTAGAAATGGAAGGCTCAGTGACCTGGGATTCGTTCAAGTACTTGGCAATTCCAATTTTAAAAACTAACCCCAAATTGGCCCATTGGCTTCCCCTTTTGGACAATCTGAAGCTCTGCATCCAAGCATGGGGAGCCACATGGTTAAATCTTGCAGGGAAAGTGGTTCTGTTGAAATCTATCCTGACAAGCCTCCCTATCTATCAAAACTTAATCCTCCGTGTGCCAAAAACCATCATTATCAAAATAGATGTTGTGCTGAGAATATTTATGTGGGAAGGTGGAAGGAAAAATGAGAGGAAGCTCCACTTAGTAAGCTAGGAAAAAATCAAGAAGTCGATTATAGAAGGCGGCCTCCAAATCTGAGACATTGCTACCCAAAACCTGGCTTTGGGGGCCAAACTTCTGTGGAACTTAATCTCTAGCAAATCCTCCTGGAGAAAGGAAGTTATATGGAAAAAATACTTCCTTTGGCAATGTATCAGATGCTTGGATCGCCCTCCGAAAGTCCTTAGAGGCTTGCCAATTTTCACGCTTTATTTTAGGGCCTTAGAACTCTTCAAATCCAATCCGACTTGGATTCCTAGCAATGGAAAATGCATAAGGTTCTGGGAGGATTCAATTCTAGGGGAGTCGTCGATTGATCACCAGGAAGGCTTGGCCAATATAAAAATTTGGCTCCACTCCAACAACCAACTCACTCTCTGGGACATTCTTTGCTGGGAGGAGGACGAGGACGGTAGTTGGAAATATTGGGACCTAGGGAACTACCTAGAAAGACTTGAAAATGAAGCCAGAATTCTTCTTGAGGAACTTCAAGGGAAATTACCCCTTAAAGCCTCAGCCAAGGACAAAAGAGGTTGGGGCATAGCCACCGGAAAATACTCTGCAGCCACAGGCTACAAGTTTCTACAAGCAATTCCACACGTTCCCCTGATCCAACGCCATGGAAGACAATCTGGTCCTACAAATCAATTCCCAAAATCGACATGTTCACTTGGATGATGGCCCACAAAGGCATTTTGACAAATGAAAATCTGAGAAGAAGAGGTTAGCAAGCCCCTTCAAGATGCCCTCTTTGCATTATTGAGGAAGAAACCACGGAGCACCTACTACTCAATTTCCCCTACGCAAAATAGGTTTGGGATATTGTCGTGAAGCTTGGACCAGACCAATTTTCTCTGCCCTCGAATGTATCTGATCTCCTAAGCAGTTGGGCGAATTGCTCCCCGTTATCTCTAAGACAAAATGACCTTCTCAAAACTAGTTGGATGTGGCTTCCTAAATTTGTAGTGTGGAAAATCCGGTTGGAAAGAAACAATAGGATTTTCCGCGAGAAAAACTGCAACCCAACCCAGGTGGCAACCAAAGCCAAGGCACTATTGAGCGAGGCTCTAGACTCTCAGACCATGCTTTGAAACGCGGACACTTTGGATCCAGATGAAGATCATTGGCTTAAGGAGTTCGCCCCAAACCATCAACACAGAAAAACCACCAAGCCGGTCTCGAGAGCAAGCTGGGAAATAAGGTTGGAAGAACAAGACTTCATAAAGTGGAGGTCTTCACTGAAAAAGCATAGTTTGTTTTTTACGGTTCTTCGAAAGGAAACCCAGGAGCGGCAGGTGGGGGAGGGATCCTCCTAGGCCCTTCTGGCACGCTGGAGGTATCCTTCTCATGGGGACTGGGCCATGATTCTAACAACAAGGCGAAGGCTCTTTCCCTCTGGAAAGGTCTTAGGCTAGCTTCCACCAAGAACATTCAAAACCTGGTGGTCTTTGGAGACTCCAGGGTAGTTATACAGGCTCTGAAGATGCAAAGGAGGCCAAACCATCTCAGACTAGGACAAATTCTCAGGAAACTAACTCTTTTATTTCATAGTTTCAGGGAGGTCAGCTTCTTCCACATCTTATGGGGTCTAAACACGCAGGGAGACATCGAAGCAAATAAAGGAGCGCTCATGAACAAGGGCGCACTAACAGTGAATGGGGTTGAAACGATTGCAATCATCCCTAGAAACGAAGGATCTCGAAGGGGTAGGCCTGAAACTCAACAGATCCAGTGGACAAGGCAAGTCAGAACAGTCATTCAAACCTCTGCAGGCAGAGACCTGAATCCAAGGCCTAATTTTCTGGCAAGTACTAATACCTGGTGTTTTCAGTACTCTTTCCGGTCAGAGTTAGGGAAGGAGGATGGGAGGACCATATCGAGGTGCGAACCATCGTCTCAGCAAAGCCGCCAAGAGTCACGAAGATATTGTGCACACAAAAGCTATTTCTTCGATCGAGATAATCAAGGATGCAGGATTGTTCAGTCAAGGCCAAAATTAAGAAGCATTATGGTCGTTGAGAGCTCTGAGATTTCGCAAATGGCTTCAATGGCTTCCAGCATTAATCCCCAGCCAACTCTGGAGGAAAGGATCGCAGAGTTGCAGATGGAGCTCAATAGGTTGAAGGCCTTGGTCAGGCAGCAAGCAAGGATCATGTTGAATCTGGATAACTCTGGAGCAAGAAGATGTGAGCTCCTTGTCCAGGATCTCATCAGGCTGTGCAAGGAACTCACAAACGCCTCAGATGCCTAGTTCAAAGATGTTGCCAATGTTCATGGAGATTTCGGGAATCGTCTAAGCAGGCTTGAAGTCAAAGTAGATAAGCGTTCTGGAGAATGGCCTAAAGAAAAGAATGTGCAAGTGAAGAAGGAAGAAATATAATCTTCCTTTCTATTTCTACTCAGTCAATGCAGCGGTTTCTCTTGGTAGGGTATAAGGTTCTCCTTCTAGTAGTGGCAACTATGCTTTGTCCCCTTTCATCCAGCCACGCCTCTATATCCTGGGCAATTTTGGTTCACCTGGAAAGTTGAATATCGATCAACGACTCATAGTCTTAGTTAAATTCCTAAGTTGTAAAGCACTCGACAGCTGGTTTGCCGGTCCTTAATATAAAATTAACCGTTATTGTCAAAAAAAACAAATCTGACATAGATTTAAATTGAGGTAAAAAATCGGTATGGTATAGAGGGAATATTTACAAAAGTTTCAAAATTCTTAAAATAATAACCAACAACATCAAAACATCATGAAAAAAGAAGAGAATTAAATAGAAAGGAATGAAATCCCATATAAATTAGTTTAACTTTATACTTTAAAAGGACTCAAAGATACCAAAGCCCGTGGAAACAATGATTTAGTGGAAACAATGATTTAGTTTAACTTATACTTTAAAAGGACTCAAAGATACCAAAGCCCATGGAAACAATGGTGAATTACAAGAAACATCTAATTAACAACATTTAAATTCATTCCAACCTCAAAGCCTAAATCTTTGGCATTATGAAATAGGTCCTCCATCATATGTCAAATTCAAATTAAACATAAAGAAGAAAATTCTCCACCTTTTGTGAGAATCTATAATCTTCATCTTCAAGGTGAATATGGAGTTAAAAATATATATATTTAAAATATAATAAAAAATTATTTAAAATTTTATTGAGCATTAAGAATAAAAATATTCATAATTTTTTTTTAATGAAAAAATCCTTACATCATCCTACCTACATAGGCCATTGCTACTATAATAGATACTAAATCTAAAACCAATAAATAAAATGAATATAAATGTAAAGACAATAAATAAAATGAATATAAATGTAAAGGATCCAATGATACTTTTGAAAAATAACAATTCAATGTTGTTGGACCTAATAAGAATAACAGCTCAATGTTGTGAACCTAATAGAAATCATAATATATAATATATAATATATAATATATATATATATATATATAATACCTACTATATTTCATATTTATGAAAACGAAATTGGCCATATACATAACAGCTCAATGTTGAGTACATAACATTCATGCATGAGACCATATCTATTATATTTATGAAAACGAAATTGGCCATATACATAACAGCTCAATGTTGAGTACATAACATTCATGCATGAGACCATATCTATGGAATTGTGAAGGGACCTATCATTCCATATCTATGAAAGTCCAATAGCACAAATTGACTCTATGTATTACTTCCAAATAGATATGTGGGAATATCTCACTTTTGTTTCAGAGATATTCATATTGCTGGCATGGGAAATTGAATGTATATTAATAAGTTTAGCCAACCAAACAGGATAATATTAGCCATGTATCCCTTCTCAATTTAACAAAGCATGTGGCTCTTTACTATTTTTGTGTATTTGGAATTAAGAACCAGATTAAAACCACATCCTTAGAGTTCATACTGTAAACTTTCCACATTGACAATATAAGAGTGAGTCTATTTAATCTTTAAAAAAAAATACATGGTAAAGGAAGATTTTCTACATGTAAATTTAAATTTCAATGATAATATCAACCAAAACATCCTAAAATTTTTCCATAATCATCAACAATTATGAAAATCTACATTTTGCATCAATCTTTATTATTAACAC
>ML798217.1:383859-396111 GCA_009831015.1 Picea engelmannii | reverse complement strand
CATGAAATGTTTGAGGTAACGGCCATTGATAGGGGCGTTAAGAATCTTTTTGTTGATATTTTCTAACAAAAATGCATTCTTTCCCTTAGAAGTTGTAATTTTGTATGGTTCGCACTAGATCTGATCAAACTTACCATGTTTCCCAACATTCTCTTTTCTAGCTTCCCATTTTAGAACCAAATCAACAGAGAAAAATTCCTTATCTCTAGCTTTTTGGTCAAATAAGGCTTTCATATTATCTTGATATTTCTGTAGTTTTCCATTTACTTCAACCCCATTTTTCCAAATTTAAATCAGTTGATTTATCCTCCTGGTAATGTCATTTGGCTCTTCTTTTGAGTCTTTCCAAAGCTTCATTACTGAAAGGGCTAGATTTATGGGTAAAATGACGTCAGTACCATATACCATCTGAAATGGACACATTCTGATTGACCGTTTTGTGCCTATCTTGTTAGCTCATAAAGAATATTTTAAATATACATGCCATTCTTTCTTATTTTCGGTTAGTACTTTCTTAATTATAGTGAACAAGATTTTGTTATATGACTCGACTAATCCATTTCCTTGTGGATAGTAGGTTGTGGAATGTCCTAGCACAATGTTATACTTTTGGAAAAAACTTATCATGGCCATGGATTTGAAGGCCCTAGCATTATCAATAACTATTTCTCAAGGACAACCAAATCTTGATAGAATATTCTCCTCCAAAAACCTTATCACTACTATGTTTGTTGCATTTCGCATAGGAATAGCTTCCAACCATTTAGTAAAATAGTCTATAGCAGTCATAGTCCATTTATGTTGAGCACTCGAATGTGGATGTACCTCTCTAATAAAATCAAGACCCTGTTGCTCAAACATAGCTTGAGTTTTAACTGGAACTAAAGGTAATGCCATAATTTTCTACTTGCTTGTAAACAACTGACAAGGATTACAAGTTCTGACTTTAGTGTTTACATCAGTGAATAATTTTGGCCAGTACTACCTGAATCTTATGATTTTATAATACCTTTCACTCAAAGCGTGTTGTCCTCCACACACTCCTTCATGGAATTCACTTATAACATTTTCTATTTCAGATTCTACTAAAAAACTCAGTAAGAAACCTAGGGTATCTTTTCAATATAATTGACCATCTACAATACAATATTTTACAGCGTCTAACTTCAATGTTCTAGCGTTAGATGGGGTTAGGTCATTGTGGCACTGAAGGTTCAGTAAATAAGAAACAATGTCTATGTACCACACTAAAGAAGATAAATTTTCTAGAATTTCAGTTGTGGGCACAGTGACATCGAGTTCATATATCTCTAAAAATCCTTTGTTCTCTTACAGATGATTTATTTCGAGTGCTTTCAAATTTGACTCAGCCAAAAATTTATCCAAGCCATGACCTTTAATAATTTTGGTTGTTTTAACTTCCACGTTGAACTCTTGAATTTAGGCTAACCAACTACCTCTCCTTCCATCGCTATAGGGTTGAACTAGTATATCCTTAACATAATTGGTGGGTACATAAGAGATAATCTTTGAATGTAGTACATAGGTTATGAAATCTTTGAGGGATTTTACCATTGCATAAGCTTGTTTTTCCAATATATCATATTTTAGCTCAACATCTCTGAGAATTTTACTAAAGAATGCAATTGGCTGCTCAAATCCCTCATCATTCTTCTGTAACAATATAGCTACAATAGTATGCTCAAAAGCAAATGAAAAAAATAAAATTCTTTCAAATAATCAAGACTTGCCAGTACTGGTGCTTCACCTATGAAATTCTTAATGCGTTCAAATGAATCCTTAGCCTCATTTGTCCACTTTACCTCGATGTCCTTCTTAATCATATCTATAATCAATTTTATGATTTCAACGAAATTCAGAATGAATCTTCTCAAAAAACTTATTTTCCCTAAAAATGACTGAATTATCTATTATATGGCCCAAGATTTTATGGCCCAAGATTTTATGGTTGGAATTATCCTTACTCCTAGTTGCTAACAGTTACAGAATAAAAACTTTAACCATTTCACTTGGTTACTTTTTATCTCTCTCTCATATTGGCAGAATGGGCATGCATGTGTTACTTCATTATTTCTTTGAATTAATCCCTTCACCTGGCTCAAGACACTTGACACACCTCCTTATAAAATGTACTAATATTCTTGAAGGCCCTGCCACATCCTTTGCCTAAAAAAGATACATCTTTCTCTATAATTTCGGCAACTTGTCTTCAATCCTTTTACCTTAAAAATTTATTGACTACAACTATAAATCTGGGTTTACCAGCCATCCATCCATTTGAGCGAAGTCAACCTATTTTAACTGTGAAATTCAATCTAAGCTTCATTTGATTTCTAGTTGATTCTTTATAACATTGATTTGTCCTAGTACTGCAGCACAATCATCCTTTTCAATGCCCATTGATTTTTTATCTAGCAAATCAAAAGCCTCTTCACAATCTTCCTTTCTTTCTTTTTCCATTTTCTTACTCTTGTCTATATTGGTCTCCCATGCCTTTAGTATGATATCACCCCTGATTTTTTTTGCGACAGTGAATCTGGGATTTACTAGTACCTCTTCTCTAGCCGAAGATACGACTACCCTTTGAAAGGTGGTTCAGGTCGCACTAACCTCTTTTTCTCTGAAACCAATATTATCTAATGATTGAACCATCTCCCAAAAATAATCTTGGATGATCCCTACCTTAGAGAACATGCTTTTTTGTACTGCTTCTAGCTTCTCATGCACTTCTAGTGCCTGGACTTGAAACGCTGCTATATTTACAACATGGCTTTTAGTAGAACTCAATTTAGCTTGCAACTGCCTTACTAATTCTTCTTGCTGGATGACCTGGCCTTGAATTGCTTGAGCAGTATTATGTACTTCTTCAAGATAAAATTTAAGTTGTTTAATTTCTTGTCTGTCTTTGGCTTTGGCCTGTTCGAGTCCTTTAATGACCTCTTTTTTGATATTATTCTATGTATTTCTTATTTGATCTCGCAGTTGATTTATCATACGATTTCTCTTCCTTAGCCTTTGTTTCAGATTATCAACAGAGAATAAGTTGGCCATTGTAAAAGCTCCCAAAGAGTCTACCACCTCTGTAGAAAAATCTTATTCTTCCAAATGTTTCCCATCTAATAATACTATGTGTTTTTTTACAATTGCACCCTCTCTCATGTGCATTTATTTCTTCACCACGACCTTTCTTTTCTTTCTGAAAAATAACTCGATGGGAGGTATCTTCTCGATAGGGATAGGCATGAAATCGCTTATGACCATTGTCTTTGTATTAGGGTTTCCTCTTGTGAACTGTAATGGTGTGACAACCTCAATGGGGTTGCCGATTTCTGTGGATAACATTCTCTCGGCCTCTTCAGTAGTTCATTTCTCAGGAGAAGACGATGATTTATCTTCTTTGTTCTTTATTATTATCTCTTTTTTATCTTTTCCCTAGTTTTCTAATATCTACGTCTCTCAGATATTACCCTTTCGATTTAAGACCTCAACTTTCTCTAGTTTTTCTAGGGTTTCTTGTTTGGTAGAGCTTCCAGCTTCTGGATTTCGGGTCTTTTCTTGTTGTGTATTTGGAGATTTTAGGATTTTCCCTTGTAATACTTTGGGTAGGCCACTTCTTCGGTGTTTTTGGAAATTTTAAACTCGTCCATTTCACCAGGTCACTGAGCTCGAACTCGGCTCAAAACTTCTTGGTAAGATCTTACCCCTCGAAAAATTTCGTCATGAGGGGACTCTTCATGTTCATACTTTTTAAGATTGCAACTAGCCATATGGTTTCCCATGACCCTATGTGGGTCATGCTTCTTGAATTCAATGTTAACTAGATTTATCTCTTCTAAACCTGCAACCTCCACCTTGTAGTGACCGAAATCCAATAAGGAAAATGAACCAATAGACAAAGGAAAAGATGGTCATACCTTTTTCTGCACAACTTTTAGGTCTTTCCTAATCCTACCGAGTACTTTTTTTCATGCAACTTCACAGCACATCAATCTATCTAATAAAAATTACGGTAATGCATATGGAGGGACCAAGCAGCTGAAAAATATGATATAAGAGAAATGTTCCTCTATGTACCAGTCCATCACTTTACCCAGGATAACCATAACCTTGTCTAAAATTCTTGGCGATGGGTGACCAAATATAACAATATGCATCGGCACCACTACCCAATTAAAGATTTCATAAAAGAAATCTTTTGCCTTGTATTCCTAGATCTTTGAATGGTAATCATGAATTTTTTCTACACTGTCTTAAGTCCAACTCCATATCATCAGGAGGACAGGTGTCATGAAACAAATAGCATCTATAATATAATCTGACATAGAGAATGAAGCTAGTTTCCCTTTGGTTTTATTCGTTTGGTATTTTGAGATTTCACTAGCCAGATTATTTGACAATATATTTTCTCATTCAAAAGAAAATTCTTCTGCCACCAAGTGAATAATGGGAACCCATGGTAGAAAGAAATGGGTCATGTTCTATTTTCCATAAATTCTACACATCATCATGGCTATATACATGAATTTTGGTTCAAGCGATGAGATGGAATATACGCCGTGAGATTCGGCTCTGAACTTTTCAGGGCATGAACACCATTCTTCGATCAGGCCGAAAAGACTCTTTCCATAATGATCACACTCCTTATTATTAAAATTCACTATAAAATTGGCGTTATAAATGAATTTTGATGTTGTAGACAATTTATACATGACTTGTATGTGTTCCGGTCGAAACAACCTAACAACTACTTTCTGAGAGTTGAATATCGTTCGAATCGGGATATCCACATGATCCAGTGCCCATCCAATAATGTCGGTCTAAGGTAAAATCCTCAACCTAGTTGCTATCTTATGTAGTTATGCTTGAGCGATAATATTATATTTGGTAGATAAGTTATCTTTTTCATTGTCACTTGAATCGTTAGGACAATTTACCACTTCATATTGTATGGTGTTGAACACATGCATCCAGGTTTTAACTATGTTTATACTTCTCGGTGAAGTATCAGAGATAGCGTCTATGTTTTGGCCAGAACTTTCACTAGCTTCTTTAGGCACTTTCCATGGAGCCATGATATCAAATTCAAAGTTCTGTTATTTTTTACAGAGAATGAGAATGCATAAAGCTAGTTATTTCAATAAGTCAACTCTAAGAAAACAAGAAAGTGATTCAGAACTAAAAATCTTCTTTTCCTTAAATGCATAAACCATGCGTATAACTTCACTAACAACGCGTTTAATTCCTTTAATAAAAATGATTTGGGCATTAAAATGTGATCTTATTTGGAATCATTTCCCTAAATAAGATATTAATGTCATTTATGGTCGATATCTTGGGAAAATAACATAATTTGAAAGTATTTGATTTAATTTTGAGCAATAGATTAATTAGAGTATAACCCTCATTTAGTACCTTAATTAATCATACCTATCACTTAATCAAGTTTCAGTGTTTTAGGTCTTGGGGATCTTTAAATCAATTAAAATTAAGAATTACGAAGAACGAAGTCACGACAGGTTTTAATTAACTATAATCATATTTAACTCTCTTAATTAATCACGATTAGTTTTAAAATGTCATGGTTTCGGGTATTGCGACATCAAATAATTTATATGTAAGATCATCTTGAATCACGAAGTCATGATGAGATTTACTCTTTGTTAATATTACTTAATCGTTAATGAACCTGTCTTAACATTTAATACTTTCGTGAGTTCGGGGATCGAGACTTCGAAGATGCTCAATATTGAACCTTCGTACTTCGCGAAACCCCAACTCCCGAAATTTCAAAAGAAAACCTTTATATAGATTGATTCATTAATTGAAAAGGTGGCTCCATAATCTGCTAAGACATTTAAACTGTTGGATTGATTGGAGGACTTTATTTCAATGGTGATTATCCAAGTGCGTTTTTGTGCTTTTTTTTTATTTGAACAAGAATGAAAATTATTTTAGTGTAAGGTTTAGAAAAATATATATGTTTCAACAGAGGGGAAAAAATACTTTTCCATAATTGAGGGAAGGAGAATGCCTCTGCACACTTGAGAGTAGAGGAGATATTGATTTTCCATGAAATGATGAGATCGTTCACAGTGGAGAGAAAGGAATTGTGTTAAAGGGTACAAAGGAATTTCCAAGAACTTATGATGGGGAATGAAAATAGGGGAAGGTGGCATAGGGGAGGGGGGGGAGGCACGAGGTCATGGGGGAAGAGCCACATGGCGAGGGGAAATTCCTAGGTGACAAGGGGATGGGAAGGAGGGGTCGAGCAAGGATAGAGGTTGGGGAGAGAGGATTGGTTAAAGGAAAGAGGGGGGAAGGGAAGGAGGGTTAAATAAGAGTTAAGTAGGGAGTTAGATCTAGGATAAAATAGGGAAATTGTCTGAGAAGGGGGGAGTTAGGAAAGCCATGCATAGGTTTCAATTTGATTTATCAAAAGTTGGCTCTGCTCCAAGATCTTTGTTGATTTTTCTAAGCGATCAACTTCCTGGTTCTGGGAACGAAGGATGTGAAAGAAATGGATCTTGGTGAATTGTCATTTCAAGGTTTTAGTTTGGGAGTGAAGCCCATTTGGAATTTGGGTGGAATAAGTTTTTTGGTTGAAGATATCCTTTATTATTATTTCGAAGTCTATGAGAATGGTAAGGTTGTGAATTTTTCTCGAGTGTGTGATTTGGATCCCCATATTAAATGAAAGGGTTTTCTCTTTATTATTAGTGGTCTTCCCAAGCCCCTAGGAGTATTCCAATATACTTTTTCCATCGAAATCAAATATGATTCCCCCCACACCTACTTTCCCTAGGTTACCTACTAAAGCTTTGTCAAAGAAAAGAATTGGAGAGGATTGTTGTCTTTTCCAATGGAGGAATTCATTATTGTAGAGGTGTAATTTCCATTCTTGATTCTTTTTTTCTCATTTTGAAAATGAAATATGACTTGAAGGGGTAGGAAACAAAATGTATGTGATACATTCTTCTTCATTTCGCTCGAGGGATCCTGTCGAGTCATACTGAATTCCTCTAGACCGGAATACTTTAGAGACTAAGCCGCATATTTTGGCTAAAATGCGTTGCAGGGGAGGAAGATTCTCATGAAAAACAACCTGATTATGGGCAAGCCATAACACCCAGTAGAAAAATTTGGGAATTTATCTCCAAAGAAGGGTGGAGTGTTTCTTGTTTTTGAAGCTTCCAACATATCTTTATTTCCAAGAGACAAAAAGATCATTCCAGTTCTCAGGGGGAGGAGAGGGTGGGACAGGGGAAGGTAGATAAGGTTCCATATTTGATAAGAGAAAGGGAACTCTAGGAAGAGGGGAGGAATGGATTCAAAGGATGTAAGACAGAGGGGGAATTGGGAGGGACCAATAATTCCCCATTTTTGCAAGTTTTCTGATGTTAGTATTTTTCCATGGATCATCAACCAACAAAAGATATTTACTTTATGAAGAGAAGGGATAGACCAAATTTGTTTCCATATTTTGTAGACTGGGGGGATTGGTCATAAGATTGTAGCATAGAATAACCTTCTTTTACACAATAGATTAGGGAGACCAACTACGAGAGTCGGGTATAAAGAGATGAGTGGGAGAACAAATGAACAAATTATTAAATAATATGGAGATAAAGGGTAGTAGGTGGATAGGGGTGTTCAACAGTTTCCAATTTATCCAATCCCCATCAAAATCCTAGAGGCATAAATATTTGAGAAGAAGAAGACCCTTGGAGTAGCACTAATCTTTTAGGGGGCGAAGGGACTCTTGACAGTTCAATGGCTCAAGGTCCAGGATATGGTCGATTCATAAATTTATATGGGCTCCATTCCTCGAGACCTAGGAGATTTTAGATTTTATTATATGAGATACATGTTTCAGTAGACGGTAAATTGGGGAACCAGAGAGGTGGGAAGGGGGGGTTATCTAGACATTGAAATCTTGAGGATTTGAAGTATTTGGTTATTAGAGATGATGTCCACCATTCTGTAGTCTCAGTGAGTAAACGCCAAGCTAGATTTTATCCTAGAGAAGTATTATTTAGGATAGGATCTCTGATAGCTAGTTGTCCTTTATTGAGAGGTTGGAAAACTTGTTTCCAGTTGAGGAGGTGGATTTTTTTAGTATTTTTTTTCCCACTAGCCCAAAGGAGACTTTAGAGAGGTTTAGATATTTTTTCAAGATCACCTTTTCGAGCAAGAAGGCCAGAACACTGGAAGATGTAGAGTGAGGAGAGGACATATTTGAGAAGAATTATTTTTCCAACTAGATTGAGCCAACGACCTTCCCAACTTTGGATCCTTGCGAGGATTTTGTCAATGATGTCCTGCCAAGATGTAGTTCCAAGAGAATTTAGGAATATAGGAATACCTAAATATTTAAATAGGTCCAAGTAGTGATGATAGGTGTTATCACTGAAATTTCATCCGCACATGGTTACAAGAACTCAACATCGTCAAACAGTGATGAAGTCATCCATGGACCTAAATTAACACAAAGGCATTCATAAAAGGGTCAAAAACTATACAAAGTAGTGAAAAATTGAAGGGTGTTATGAAAACACTGGGCGCACGTGCGCATGCACGGAACAGGAACGTAGAAATTGTGCACATGCACATGATGCACAAATTTTATCGCAAAAATCCACGCACCTGAGAAACGACGCATTTATGAGAGTGGTCGGCCTCCCACCCACTTATGGTTCAGCTCCCAAGCCGATTTGACACTCAAATCTGGACTGGATTCGACTAGAAGGATGGTCAAAGATCTAGAAATTCCCTAATTAGCCTTTTTTCACACTACAAACCAGTTAAACAATAGCTCAAAGGAATGCTATACAAAGGCCATGGATGCACCTCATTTTTCAAGGAATTCAAAGTAATTTTATGCTACCATTATTCTCTTGAGGACTCCATCCTTGCCAAGAGTATATTTGCACCATTGCATTGGGCAATCCATCTCACCCCTTGAGTGGATTTGCAAAGAGTTCTTTCATCATTTTCCATTTTTCTTTGTTGTAAGAAGAGCTTCCTAGTGGGGGTCCAAGAGCCCTCCCTTGGAGGAAGAAGGGACTCATAGTCCCCTTTCTTCTTGGTGTATTACTTCACTAATAGATCTGCCTCATCATTGGTGACATGGATCTTATGGTTCTTTTTGTTTCTGTGTCCCTATGCTCATGAATTTAGGTGTTATTGCATTTCTTAGTTTAATTTTTAGTTGTTGTTTTCTATTTATTTCCCTAACTCTTTTCCTTACAGCTGTCTTGCTCAACAAATCCAACTGAGCTTGAAAGAACCTCTATTTTTCTCACTAAGGTGACGGAAGAGGCGCAACATATTGGAAACTCCACTGGGGAAAGGTATCAATTTCCTACCCCATTTGGGTTTCTCTTGCTCTTCTTTTAGTTTGTTTAACTTGTAGGTACACTAACCGGCCTAGGCCGACCTGCCACTCAGCCAATTCCAAGTTGAAGTGAGAGAAATCCATCTGGATTTTTCATTCTCGGTCATGTGTCATATATGCGTCGGTTTTTAGGCCCATAGATGTGCATCATGCGCACATGCACCTAAATTACAACTCTGTTCTATGCATGTGCACTCGTTGACTTTTCTCTTTTCGCGCACATGCGCTCTGTGCACCTCTGTCTCCACTGAGACCCGTGCATTTGCGCAAAAATTCACATTGTAAAGTTGTTGAGATGTGGGGAAGTGTAACAACTCTCCTGGTTACGACAACTACTCTGAAAACAGGTGCAAATTTTTTTTTGTTTGTTTAAAGTGTGTGCGCGCGTGAAGAAGAAACAACCCCCTTGACTCTACGTCACCACTCGAACCAACAAGACGCAAGTAAGAAGAACTCAATCAAGACGACCTGACAATCACAGTGACAACAAGAAATAGATGCCCCTGGATATAATGCGTGCAACTAGCAGCTGTAAGCAGAAAAAGACACCAGGTGTTAAGTACAGTACCATCACAGAATGGAAGAATCCAATAGTAGAGTTTACTATTTCTGCATAGAAAAGCAGGGCTTTTAGTCTTATATCTTCTCGAAAGAAGATTAGATAGGCTCCTGGCTGACTGCTCAGGCAGAAACTAATAAATCTTTTAGGGAGTCGTAGTAGTGGAAACTATGCCTTTAAACAGCCCGAGACTACTGATACGGCTCAGAGTGTGTCGCAAGAGTGGAACTGTGCCTTTAAACAACCCGAGACTCTTGATACGACACTGGATTCCTTCCACCGGATTTATACATAGACAAAAATACTAAGCTACAAGAGGTGTCTATATCCCGCCCGACACGAACAGACTACACAATACAATACCACCAAGTACTACAAAATCAGGGACAATCATGACCTCTACGGGAGACGCGAGTCAGGAGGACTCAAATCGACCAACCACTATTGAGACCCGAAGACATCAATCAAGACCAAATGCTCCATCAATTATCATTAACCGACAAAGACTTTATCATAAGGTAAAAGCCAATAATATCAACCCCCATTATTAGTTATAAGTCATTAGGCACGAGTTCAGGGACAAACAATAAGCACAGGCACATTGCATTTTTCTGTTAATTGCCATAAGCGAGCAATGATATCATACCATATTGGTAAACCCTCAAACATCTACATTCTCCCTATTAACTTGCCTTTCCTTCCAATTTAATACCATACATTGGAATAACCTAACCCACCTTGCATTGCAATTTAGACCTTATCATTAACACTACAAATTAGACGAATAATAACCTTGCAAATTTAAACATCATCATGAACACTTCAATTAATCCAAGATTGACATTGCGATTCTACCATCATTATTAACATTGCAAATAAAAATGAATATTATTATTACAATTTAAACAGTAATGCCATTGCAATTAAGCAATATTAATATTGCAGTTTAAGCTTCATCCTTAGAATTCAATTTAACGATAATAACATTAAATAAACAAGTTCTCATAACAGTTTGAGCATCATCATCACATTGTAAATTTAAACAATATCAACACTAAATTAACAAGGTTAACATGGTAGCTTAAGCACCATTATTACATTGCATTTTAAACATTAATAGCGTTAAATTAAACAAGGTTCTTCATGGCAGCTTACGCAACATTATTATATTGCCTCCTAAATAATAATAACATTAAATTAAACAAGATTCATCATGGCAGCTTACGCAACATTATTATATTGCCTCCTAAACAATAATAACATTAAATTAAACAAGATTCATCATGGCAGCTTACGCAACATTATTATATTGCACCCTAAACAATAATAACATTAAATTAAACAAGATTCATCATGGCAGCCTATGCAAGATTATTATATTGCACCCTAAACAATTAATAATATTAAATTAAACCAGGTTAACATGGTTGCTTACACATCATCATTATATTGCATTAAAACAATAATAGAATTAATTCAACAAGGTTAACATGGTTGCCTACGCATCATCATGATATTGCATTTTAAAACAATAATAGCATTAAATAAACGAGGTTATCATGGCAACCTAAGCATCATCAGTATGTTCAAGAATTAAAACATAGAATTCTAGGGTTTCTCAGGATCCTCGGCCAGGGCGCAAGTCAGAGCCGCATTAACGCGAAGGTAAGGGAGGAGGGAACACGTGGTCCACCATCCACTTCAGGCGAGTTTTTCAAGGGAAAGGGAAATGCGCAGGTGAGGGAAACGATGGTCTGCTGGCAATGCCACAGAGGGTAAATTAACACACAGAGTCGTGAAGGGAAAAAGTAAAGATTTGAGCCTGTATAATCATAATTAAAACTGCAGTCGTTACACTTGAGTAGGGAATTATGTCCTGATTAAACCATAGATACCGCAAGGATAGAGGTAGAGGGTTTTAGAGCTGGGAAGTTTAATTTTTTAAATTCTATTTGATAACAGACTCTTTCTCATCATATGATTAACATATTGACAAGGCAAGTGACATGACAAATAGTTCAATGAGGTTATGGTTGTAATTTTTTTTATAAAACCTATTTAAGGCTACTATGTTCTAACCAATGTGAGTAACTGTATCAAGCTAAATTAACTTTGACTAAAGGATAATGCTATAAAAAAAACTGATCATGTCATAAAACTAATTAAAATAATTTTACCAAGGTAATCCATATTTGACCATGGATGCAGTCCAGATATTTGGAGATGCTACTAACAATGTAGGAATATCGATCACACAAACCACATTGCATTCTAATAC
>ML798217.1:351507-383759 GCA_009831015.1 Picea engelmannii | reverse complement strand
CATGAAATGTTTGAGGTAACGGCCATTGATAGGGGCGTTAAGAATCTTTTTGTTGATATTTTCTAACAAAAATGCATTCTTTCCCTTAGAAGTTGTAATTTTGTATGGTTCGCACTAGATCTGATCAAACTTACCATGTTTCCCAACATTCTCTTTTCTAGCTTCCCATTTTAGAACCAAATCAACAGAGAAAAATTCCTTATCTCTAGCTTTTTGGTCAAATAAGGCTTTCATATTATCTTGATATTTCTGTAGTTTTCCATTTACTTCAACCCCATTTTTCCAAATTTAAATCAGTTGATTTATCCTCCTGGTAATGTCATTTGGCTCTTCTTTTGAGTCTTTCCAAAGCTTCATTACTGAAAGGGCTAGATTTATGGGTAAAATGACGTCAGTACCATATACCATCTGAAATGGACACATTCTGATTGACCGTTTTGTGCCTATCTTGTTAGCTCATAAAGAATATTTTAAATATACATGCCATTCTTTCTTATTTTCGGTTAGTACTTTCTTAATTATAGTGAACAAGATTTTGTTATATGACTCGACTAATCCATTTCCTTGTGGATAGTAGGTTGTGGAATGTCCTAGCACAATGTTATACTTTTGGAAAAAACTTATCATGGCCATGGATTTGAAGGCCCTAGCATTATCAATAACTATTTCTCAAGGACAACCAAATCTTGATAGAATATTCTCCTCCAAAAACCTTATCACTACTATGTTTGTTGCATTTCGCATAGGAATAGCTTCCAACCATTTAGTAAAATAGTCTATAGCAGTCATAGTCCATTTATGTTGAGCACTCGAATGTGGATGTACCTCTCTAATAAAATCAAGACCCTGTTGCTCAAACATAGCTTGAGTTTTAACTGGAACTAAAGGTAATGCCATAATTTTCTACTTGCTTGTAAACAACTGACAAGGATTACAAGTTCTGACTTTAGTGTTTACATCAGTGAATAATTTTGGCCAGTACTACCTGAATCTTATGATTTTATAATACCTTTCACTCAAAGCGTGTTGTCCTCCACACACTCCTTCATGGAATTCACTTATAACATTTTCTATTTCAGATTCTACTAAAAAACTCAGTAAGAAACCTAGGGTATCTTTTCAATATAATTGACCATCTACAATACAATATTTTACAGCGTCTAACTTCAATGTTCTAGCGTTAGATGGGGTTAGGTCATTGTGGCACTGAAGGTTCAGTAAATAAGAAACAATGTCTATGTACCACACTAAAGAAGATAAATTTTCTAGAATTTCAGTTGTGGGCACAGTGACATCGAGTTCATATATCTCTAAAAATCCTTTGTTCTCTTACAGATGATTTATTTCGAGTGCTTTCAAATTTGACTCAGCCAAAAATTTATCCAAGCCATGACCTTTAATAATTTTGGTTGTTTTAACTTCCACGTTGAACTCTTGAATTTAGGCTAACCAACTACCTCTCCTTCCATCGCTATAGGGTTGAACTAGTATATCCTTAACATAATTGGTGGGTACATAAGAGATAATCTTTGAATGTAGTACATAGGTTATGAAATCTTTGAGGGATTTTACCATTGCATAAGCTTGTTTTTCCAATATATCATATTTTAGCTCAACATCTCTGAGAATTTTACTAAAGAATGCAATTGGCTGCTCAAATCCCTCATCATTCTTCTGTAACAATATAGCTACAATAGTATGCTCAAAAGCAAATGAAAAAAATAAAATTCTTTCAAATAATCAAGACTTGCCAGTACTGGTGCTTCACCTATGAAATTCTTAATGCGTTCAAATGAATCCTTAGCCTCATTTGTCCACTTTACCTCGATGTCCTTCTTAATCATATCTATAATCAATTTTATGATTTCAACGAAATTCAGAATGAATCTTCTCAAAAAACTTATTTTCCCTAAAAATGACTGAATTATCTATTATATGGCCCAAGATTTTATGGCCCAAGATTTTATGGTTGGAATTATCCTTACTCCTAGTTGCTAACAGTTACAGAATAAAAACTTTAACCATTTCACTTGGTTACTTTTTATCTCTCTCTCATATTGGCAGAATGGGCATGCATGTGTTACTTCATTATTTCTTTGAATTAATCCCTTCACCTGGCTCAAGACACTTGACACACCTCCTTATAAAATGTACTAATATTCTTGAAGGCCCTGCCACATCCTTTGCCTAAAAAAGATACATCTTTCTCTATAATTTCGGCAACTTGTCTTCAATCCTTTTACCTTAAAAATTTATTGACTACAACTATAAATCTGGGTTTACCAGCCATCCATCCATTTGAGCGAAGTCAACCTATTTTAACTGTGAAATTCAATCTAAGCTTCATTTGATTTCTAGTTGATTCTTTATAACATTGATTTGTCCTAGTACTGCAGCACAATCATCCTTTTCAATGCCCATTGATTTTTTATCTAGCAAATCAAAAGCCTCTTCACAATCTTCCTTTCTTTCTTTTTCCATTTTCTTACTCTTGTCTATATTGGTCTCCCATGCCTTTAGTATGATATCACCCCTGATTTTTTTTGCGACAGTGAATCTGGGATTTACTAGTACCTCTTCTCTAGCCGAAGATACGACTACCCTTTGAAAGGTGGTTCAGGTCGCACTAACCTCTTTTTCTCTGAAACCAATATTATCTAATGATTGAACCATCTCCCAAAAATAATCTTGGATGATCCCTACCTTAGAGAACATGCTTTTTTGTACTGCTTCTAGCTTCTCATGCACTTCTAGTGCCTGGACTTGAAACGCTGCTATATTTACAACATGGCTTTTAGTAGAACTCAATTTAGCTTGCAACTGCCTTACTAATTCTTCTTGCTGGATGACCTGGCCTTGAATTGCTTGAGCAGTATTATGTACTTCTTCAAGATAAAATTTAAGTTGTTTAATTTCTTGTCTGTCTTTGGCTTTGGCCTGTTCGAGTCCTTTAATGACCTCTTTTTTGATATTATTCTATGTATTTCTTATTTGATCTCGCAGTTGATTTATCATACGATTTCTCTTCCTTAGCCTTTGTTTCAGATTATCAACAGAGAATAAGTTGGCCATTGTAAAAGCTCCCAAAGAGTCTACCACCTCTGTAGAAAAATCTTATTCTTCCAAATGTTTCCCATCTAATAATACTATGTGTTTTTTTACAATTGCACCCTCTCTCATGTGCATTTATTTCTTCACCACGACCTTTCTTTTCTTTCTGAAAAATAACTCGATGGGAGGTATCTTCTCGATAGGGATAGGCATGAAATCGCTTATGACCATTGTCTTTGTATTAGGGTTTCCTCTTGTGAACTGTAATGGTGTGACAACCTCAATGGGGTTGCCGATTTCTGTGGATAACATTCTCTCGGCCTCTTCAGTAGTTCATTTCTCAGGAGAAGACGATGATTTATCTTCTTTGTTCTTTATTATTATCTCTTTTTTATCTTTTCCCTAGTTTTCTAATATCTACGTCTCTCAGATATTACCCTTTCGATTTAAGACCTCAACTTTCTCTAGTTTTTCTAGGGTTTCTTGTTTGGTAGAGCTTCCAGCTTCTGGATTTCGGGTCTTTTCTTGTTGTGTATTTGGAGATTTTAGGATTTTCCCTTGTAATACTTTGGGTAGGCCACTTCTTCGGTGTTTTTGGAAATTTTAAACTCGTCCATTTCACCAGGTCACTGAGCTCGAACTCGGCTCAAAACTTCTTGGTAAGATCTTACCCCTCGAAAAATTTCGTCATGAGGGGACTCTTCATGTTCATACTTTTTAAGATTGCAACTAGCCATATGGTTTCCCATGACCCTATGTGGGTCATGCTTCTTGAATTCAATGTTAACTAGATTTATCTCTTCTAAACCTGCAACCTCCACCTTGTAGTGACCGAAATCCAATAAGGAAAATGAACCAATAGACAAAGGAAAAGATGGTCATACCTTTTTCTGCACAACTTTTAGGTCTTTCCTAATCCTACCGAGTACTTTTTTTCATGCAACTTCACAGCACATCAATCTATCTAATAAAAATTACGGTAATGCATATGGAGGGACCAAGCAGCTGAAAAATATGATATAAGAGAAATGTTCCTCTATGTACCAGTCCATCACTTTACCCAGGATAACCATAACCTTGTCTAAAATTCTTGGCGATGGGTGACCAAATATAACAATATGCATCGGCACCACTACCCAATTAAAGATTTCATAAAAGAAATCTTTTGCCTTGTATTCCTAGATCTTTGAATGGTAATCATGAATTTTTTCTACACTGTCTTAAGTCCAACTCCATATCATCAGGAGGACAGGTGTCATGAAACAAATAGCATCTATAATATAATCTGACATAGAGAATGAAGCTAGTTTCCCTTTGGTTTTATTCGTTTGGTATTTTGAGATTTCACTAGCCAGATTATTTGACAATATATTTTCTCATTCAAAAGAAAATTCTTCTGCCACCAAGTGAATAATGGGAACCCATGGTAGAAAGAAATGGGTCATGTTCTATTTTCCATAAATTCTACACATCATCATGGCTATATACATGAATTTTGGTTCAAGCGATGAGATGGAATATACGCCGTGAGATTCGGCTCTGAACTTTTCAGGGCATGAACACCATTCTTCGATCAGGCCGAAAAGACTCTTTCCATAATGATCACACTCCTTATTATTAAAATTCACTATAAAATTGGCGTTATAAATGAATTTTGATGTTGTAGACAATTTATACATGACTTGTATGTGTTCCGGTCGAAACAACCTAACAACTACTTTCTGAGAGTTGAATATCGTTCGAATCGGGATATCCACATGATCCAGTGCCCATCCAATAATGTCGGTCTAAGGTAAAATCCTCAACCTAGTTGCTATCTTATGTAGTTATGCTTGAGCGATAATATTATATTTGGTAGATAAGTTATCTTTTTCATTGTCACTTGAATCGTTAGGACAATTTACCACTTCATATTGTATGGTGTTGAACACATGCATCCAGGTTTTAACTATGTTTATACTTCTCGGTGAAGTATCAGAGATAGCGTCTATGTTTTGGCCAGAACTTTCACTAGCTTCTTTAGGCACTTTCCATGGAGCCATGATATCAAATTCAAAGTTCTGTTATTTTTTACAGAGAATGAGAATGCATAAAGCTAGTTATTTCAATAAGTCAACTCTAAGAAAACAAGAAAGTGATTCAGAACTAAAAATCTTCTTTTCCTTAAATGCATAAACCATGCGTATAACTTCACTAACAACGCGTTTAATTCCTTTAATAAAAATGATTTGGGCATTAAAATGTGATCTTATTTGGAATCATTTCCCTAAATAAGATATTAATGTCATTTATGGTCGATATCTTGGGAAAATAACATAATTTGAAAGTATTTGATTTAATTTTGAGCAATAGATTAATTAGAGTATAACCCTCATTTAGTACCTTAATTAATCATACCTATCACTTAATCAAGTTTCAGTGTTTTAGGTCTTGGGGATCTTTAAATCAATTAAAATTAAGAATTACGAAGAACGAAGTCACGACAGGTTTTAATTAACTATAATCATATTTAACTCTCTTAATTAATCACGATTAGTTTTAAAATGTCATGGTTTCGGGTATTGCGACATCAAATAATTTATATGTAAGATCATCTTGAATCACGAAGTCATGATGAGATTTACTCTTTGTTAATATTACTTAATCGTTAATGAACCTGTCTTAACATTTAATACTTTCGTGAGTTCGGGGATCGAGACTTCGAAGATGCTCAATATTGAACCTTCGTACTTCGCGAAACCCCAACTCCCGAAATTTCAAAAGAAAACCTTTATATAGATTGATTCATTAATTGAAAAGGTGGCTCCATAATCTGCTAAGACATTTAAACTGTTGGATTGATTGGAGGACTTTATTTCAATGGTGATTATCCAAGTGCGTTTTTGTGCTTTTTTTTTATTTGAACAAGAATGAAAATTATTTTAGTGTAAGGTTTAGAAAAATATATATGTTTCAACAGAGGGGAAAAAATACTTTTCCATAATTGAGGGAAGGAGAATGCCTCTGCACACTTGAGAGTAGAGGAGATATTGATTTTCCATGAAATGATGAGATCGTTCACAGTGGAGAGAAAGGAATTGTGTTAAAGGGTACAAAGGAATTTCCAAGAACTTATGATGGGGAATGAAAATAGGGGAAGGTGGCATAGGGGAGGGGGGGGAGGCACGAGGTCATGGGGGAAGAGCCACATGGCGAGGGGAAATTCCTAGGTGACAAGGGGATGGGAAGGAGGGGTCGAGCAAGGATAGAGGTTGGGGAGAGAGGATTGGTTAAAGGAAAGAGGGGGGAAGGGAAGGAGGGTTAAATAAGAGTTAAGTAGGGAGTTAGATCTAGGATAAAATAGGGAAATTGTCTGAGAAGGGGGGAGTTAGGAAAGCCATGCATAGGTTTCAATTTGATTTATCAAAAGTTGGCTCTGCTCCAAGATCTTTGTTGATTTTTCTAAGCGATCAACTTCCTGGTTCTGGGAACGAAGGATGTGAAAGAAATGGATCTTGGTGAATTGTCATTTCAAGGTTTTAGTTTGGGAGTGAAGCCCATTTGGAATTTGGGTGGAATAAGTTTTTTGGTTGAAGATATCCTTTATTATTATTTCGAAGTCTATGAGAATGGTAAGGTTGTGAATTTTTCTCGAGTGTGTGATTTGGATCCCCATATTAAATGAAAGGGTTTTCTCTTTATTATTAGTGGTCTTCCCAAGCCCCTAGGAGTATTCCAATATACTTTTTCCATCGAAATCAAATATGATTCCCCCCACACCTACTTTCCCTAGGTTACCTACTAAAGCTTTGTCAAAGAAAAGAATTGGAGAGGATTGTTGTCTTTTCCAATGGAGGAATTCATTATTGTAGAGGTGTAATTTCCATTCTTGATTCTTTTTTTCTCATTTTGAAAATGAAATATGACTTGAAGGGGTAGGAAACAAAATGTATGTGATACATTCTTCTTCATTTCGCTCGAGGGATCCTGTCGAGTCATACTGAATTCCTCTAGACCGGAATACTTTAGAGACTAAGCCGCATATTTTGGCTAAAATGCGTTGCAGGGGAGGAAGATTCTCATGAAAAACAACCTGATTATGGGCAAGCCATAACACCCAGTAGAAAAATTTGGGAATTTATCTCCAAAGAAGGGTGGAGTGTTTCTTGTTTTTGAAGCTTCCAACATATCTTTATTTCCAAGAGACAAAAAGATCATTCCAGTTCTCAGGGGGAGGAGAGGGTGGGACAGGGGAAGGTAGATAAGGTTCCATATTTGATAAGAGAAAGGGAACTCTAGGAAGAGGGGAGGAATGGATTCAAAGGATGTAAGACAGAGGGGGAATTGGGAGGGACCAATAATTCCCCATTTTTGCAAGTTTTCTGATGTTAGTATTTTTCCATGGATCATCAACCAACAAAAGATATTTACTTTATGAAGAGAAGGGATAGACCAAATTTGTTTCCATATTTTGTAGACTGGGGGGATTGGTCATAAGATTGTAGCATAGAATAACCTTCTTTTACACAATAGATTAGGGAGACCAACTACGAGAGTCGGGTATAAAGAGATGAGTGGGAGAACAAATGAACAAATTATTAAATAATATGGAGATAAAGGGTAGTAGGTGGATAGGGGTGTTCAACAGTTTCCAATTTATCCAATCCCCATCAAAATCCTAGAGGCATAAATATTTGAGAAGAAGAAGACCCTTGGAGTAGCACTAATCTTTTAGGGGGCGAAGGGACTCTTGACAGTTCAATGGCTCAAGGTCCAGGATATGGTCGATTCATAAATTTATATGGGCTCCATTCCTCGAGACCTAGGAGATTTTAGATTTTATTATATGAGATACATGTTTCAGTAGACGGTAAATTGGGGAACCAGAGAGGTGGGAAGGGGGGGTTATCTAGACATTGAAATCTTGAGGATTTGAAGTATTTGGTTATTAGAGATGATGTCCACCATTCTGTAGTCTCAGTGAGTAAACGCCAAGCTAGATTTTATCCTAGAGAAGTATTATTTAGGATAGGATCTCTGATAGCTAGTTGTCCTTTATTGAGAGGTTGGAAAACTTGTTTCCAGTTGAGGAGGTGGATTTTTTTAGTATTTTTTTTCCCACTAGCCCAAAGGAGACTTTAGAGAGGTTTAGATATTTTTTCAAGATCACCTTTTCGAGCAAGAAGGCCAGAACACTGGAAGATGTAGAGTGAGGAGAGGACATATTTGAGAAGAATTATTTTTCCAACTAGATTGAGCCAACGACCTTCCCAACTTTGGATCCTTGCGAGGATTTTGTCAATGATGTCCTGCCAAGATGTAGTTCCAAGAGAATTTAGGAATATAGGAATACCTAAATATTTAAATAGGTCCAAGTAGTGATGATAGGTGTTATCACTGAAATTTCATCCGCACATGGTTACAAGAACTCAACATCGTCAAACAGTGATGAAGTCATCCATGGACCTAAATTAACACAAAGGCATTCATAAAAGGGTCAAAAACTATACAAAGTAGTGAAAAATTGAAGGGTGTTATGAAAACACTGGGCGCACGTGCGCATGCACGGAACAGGAACGTAGAAATTGTGCACATGCACATGATGCACAAATTTTATCGCAAAAATCCACGCACCTGAGAAACGACGCATTTATGAGAGTGGTCGGCCTCCCACCCACTTATGGTTCAGCTCCCAAGCCGATTTGACACTCAAATCTGGACTGGATTCGACTAGAAGGATGGTCAAAGATCTAGAAATTCCCTAATTAGCCTTTTTTCACACTACAAACCAGTTAAACAATAGCTCAAAGGAATGCTATACAAAGGCCATGGATGCACCTCATTTTTCAAGGAATTCAAAGTAATTTTATGCTACCATTATTCTCTTGAGGACTCCATCCTTGCCAAGAGTATATTTGCACCATTGCATTGGGCAATCCATCTCACCCCTTGAGTGGATTTGCAAAGAGTTCTTTCATCATTTTCCATTTTTCTTTGTTGTAAGAAGAGCTTCCTAGTGGGGGTCCAAGAGCCCTCCCTTGGAGGAAGAAGGGACTCATAGTCCCCTTTCTTCTTGGTGTATTACTTCACTAATAGATCTGCCTCATCATTGGTGACATGGATCTTATGGTTCTTTTTGTTTCTGTGTCCCTATGCTCATGAATTTAGGTGTTATTGCATTTCTTAGTTTAATTTTTAGTTGTTGTTTTCTATTTATTTCCCTAACTCTTTTCCTTACAGCTGTCTTGCTCAACAAATCCAACTGAGCTTGAAAGAACCTCTATTTTTCTCACTAAGGTGACGGAAGAGGCGCAACATATTGGAAACTCCACTGGGGAAAGGTATCAATTTCCTACCCCATTTGGGTTTCTCTTGCTCTTCTTTTAGTTTGTTTAACTTGTAGGTACACTAACCGGCCTAGGCCGACCTGCCACTCAGCCAATTCCAAGTTGAAGTGAGAGAAATCCATCTGGATTTTTCATTCTCGGTCATGTGTCATATATGCGTCGGTTTTTAGGCCCATAGATGTGCATCATGCGCACATGCACCTAAATTACAACTCTGTTCTATGCATGTGCACTCGTTGACTTTTCTCTTTTCGCGCACATGCGCTCTGTGCACCTCTGTCTCCACTGAGACCCGTGCATTTGCGCAAAAATTCACATTGTAAAGTTGTTGAGATGTGGGGAAGTGTAACAACTCTCCTGGTTACGACAACTACTCTGAAAACAGGTGCAAATTTTTTTTTGTTTGTTTAAAGTGTGTGCGCGCGTGAAGAAGAAACAACCCCCTTGACTCTACGTCACCACTCGAACCAACAAGACGCAAGTAAGAAGAACTCAATCAAGACGACCTGACAATCACAGTGACAACAAGAAATAGATGCCCCTGGATATAATGCGTGCAACTAGCAGCTGTAAGCAGAAAAAGACACCAGGTGTTAAGTACAGTACCATCACAGAATGGAAGAATCCAATAGTAGAGTTTACTATTTCTGCATAGAAAAGCAGGGCTTTTAGTCTTATATCTTCTCGAAAGAAGATTAGACAGGCTCCTGGCTGACTGCTCAGGCAGAAACTAATAAATCTTTTAGGGAGTCGCAGTAGTGGAAACTATGCCTTTAAACAGCCCGAGACTACTGATACGGCTCAGAGTGTGTCGCAAGAGTGGAACTGTGCCTTTAAACAACCTGAGACTCTTGATACGACACTGGATTCCTTCCACCGGATTTATACATAGACAAAAATACTAAGCTACAAGAGGTGTCTATATCCCGCCCGACACGAACAGACTACGCAATACAATACCACCAAGTACTACAAAATCAGGGACAATCATGACCTCTACGGGAGACGCGAGTCAGGAGGACTCAAATCGACCAACCACTATTGAGACTCGAAGACATCAATCAAGACCAAATGCTCCATCAATTATCATTAACCGACGAAGACTTTATCATAAGGTAAAAGCCAATAATATAAACCCCCATTATTAGCTATAAGTCATTAGGCACGAGTTCAGGGACAAACAATAAGCACAGGCACATTGCATTTTTCTGTTAATTGCCATAAGCGAGCAATGATATCATACCATATTGGTACACCCTCAAATATCTACATTCTCCCTATTAACTTGCCTTTCCTTCCAATTTAATACCATACATTGGAATAACCTAACCCACCTTGCATTGCAATTTAAACCTTATCATTAACACTACAAATTAGACGAATAATAACCTTGCAAATTTAAACATCATCATGAACACTTCAATTAATCCAAGATTGACATTGCGATTCTACCATTATTATTAACATTGCAAATAAAAACGAATATTATTATTAAAATTTAAACAGTAATGCCATTGCAATTAAGCAATATTAATATTGCAGTTTAAGCTTCATCCGTAGCATTCAATTTAACGATAATAACATTAAATAAACAAGTTAGCATAGCAGTTTGAGCATCATCATCACATTGTAAATTTAAACAATATCAACACTAAATTAACAAGGTTAACATGGTAGCTTAAGCACCATTATTACATTGCATTTTAAACATTAATAGCGTTAAATTAAACAAGGTTCTTCATGGCAGCTTACGCAACATTATTATATTGCCTCCTAAATAATAATAACATTAAATTAAACAAGATTCATCATGGCAGCTTACACAACATTATTATATTGCCTCCTAAACAATAATAACATTAAATTAAACAAGATTCATCATGGCAGCTTACGCAACATTATTATATTGCACCCTAAACAATAATAACATTAAATTAAACAAGATTCATCATGGCAGCCTACGCAACATTATTATATTGCACCCTAAACAATTAATAATATTAAATTAAACCAGGTTAACATGGTTGCTTACACATCATCATTATATTGCATTAAAACAATAATAGCATTAATTCAACAAGGTTAACATGGTTGCCTACGCATCATCATGATATTGCATTTTAAAACAATAATAGCATTAAATAAACGAGGTTATCATGGCAAACTAAGCATCATCAATATGTTCAAGAATTAAAAAATAGAATTCTAGGGTTTCTCAGGATCCTCGGCCATGGCGCAAGTCAGAGCCGCATTAACGCGAAGGTAAGGGAGGAGGGAACACGTGGTCCACCATCCACTTCAGGCGAGTTTTTCAAGGGAAAGGGAAATGCGCAGGTGAGGGCCATGACGGTCTGCTGGCAATGCCGCAGAGGGTAAATTAACACGCAGAGTCGTGAAGGGAAAAAGTAAAGATTTGAGCCTGTATAATCATAATTAAAACTGCAGTCGTTACACTTGAGTAGGGAATTATGTCTTGATTAAACCATAGATACCGCAAGGATAGAGGTAGAGGGTTTTAGAGCTGGGAAGTTTAATTTTTTAAATTCTTTTTGATAACAGACTCTTTCTCATCATACGATTAACATATTGACAAGGCAAGTGACATGACAAATAGTTCAATGAGGTTATGGTTGTAAATTTTTTTATAAAACCTATTTAAGGCTACTATGTTCTAACCAATGTGAGTAACTGTATCAAGCTAAATTAAATTTGACTAAAGGATAATGCTATAAAAAAAAACTGATCATGTCATAAAACTAATTAAAATAATTTTACCAAGGTAATCCATATTTGACCATGGATGCAGTCCAGATATTTGGAGATGATACTAACAATGTAGGAATATCGATCACACAAACCACATTGCATTCTAATACAACTAGATGATTGGATTTCACCTTAAAGGATATTAAATAAGAAATATTTTCTTAGACAATTAAATTACTGACTATGAACCACCAGGCAGTGAAGAGTGCATACAACAATTCCTTTATTTTCAGTTGGGCGTGAAAAATGGCTACACATTCAAAACTCATTTGCGGTGAAATAAGTCTATAAAGTTTAAATTATTGGACTATGTATTCTTCTTCAGTAGGTACAAGGTTTTAACCAAGAAATTATATATCAACATAGGGCAAGTTTCTGTGAGCTTATGAGAATGATTGGATTTTTAACAGAAACTGAGGCGACAATCTCAGGAATAAAATCTTTTCGAACCTAGGAAGGCCAATATGAATTTTTTTTCAAAAGAAAAAGGGGAATTAGAGTAAAATATCATTATGAGACAGGCGGAAATAGAATTTAGGGTTCAACTTGAGGTTAGGGTTTTCTGTTGGGAGGCAGAAGGATGGTAGGTGCGTGCGAGCATAGGTGACTCGCGAAGTTGGTCCAGGGCCGTGGGAAAGGGTTGAAATGAGGAACAATAGGTATAACGGCTTGCCATTTAAACACCATAAATAATGATTTGTCATTTAAACACCAGCACACCAGAATTACAAGATGGAACGCGACTTGCAGAACACTAGAAATACAAGATGGAAGGTGACTGCCATTTAAGTTCATATCACGGAAAAGCCCAACGCCCAATGGATTAATACAAGGGTACCTGTATAAGGTATTTTATAAGGAAGGAAATATTAGATTTTGAGGAGGGGGTACATTAAGTCCGTTGGAACACCAAATACAGTCAGCGTCACGCCAATGCAATATTTGGCAATCACTCAACTTAGTTGCAGTAGGCGCTTTAAAAACCCACCAGGATGCCTTGTATAAAATGAACAAATGCTATAATGCCTTCCCTATCATATATTAACAATACATCACAGATTATTGATCCATCAAATTATTTTCCCATTCAAAATTCATAACACAGGCCGATTCGGTATTGGGTTAAGGTTTAGAACCATTTTACGAAGGGAAAGGCAAGGGATGAAAACAGGAACAAATAAAAATTTATATAAAAAGGAAAACAACGGTAAATACTTTATTTACAAGGTGGGTAGTAGCCATAAAGGTTTCATAGTCACGCTATTAACTATTAAGCTACAGTTCACGCACACGATTCACACTATAACCCCTGAAACTACCATTGCACAATATCCATTAAAACTACAGTCTATAAACACGTGCAGCAAGATAGAAATGCCCAGAGATTTACATACCTGTGTCCTTAACGCTTGTAGCAAATGATTCTTGTGCTCTTTCCGCTCCTGCTCCTGCTTGCCGACTGTAGAGGACTCACTGGTACCTCCCAACCAAACGCTAGGGGTACTCTCCTTCCCCCTTAGCCCCCCGAGCCACAAAGGGGCCACACACAACCCAGACGATAGCCTAGCTTCTCATCTTGCCTCCAAGGCTGAGCTACCACTCAAGTCTGCTGAGAATCACCAACTCCTACAAGAAATCAGTCCAGTCTCTAGTCTGGCAGCATAGCAATACCAATAGCTCCCAAAAAGTCCCCTTTCTTTCCCCCTCCCCCTTCTTTTATCCCGTCTCAAACCCTAAATCCTCTTTCTTTTAGGTTTTCCCCCCCTTTTTCCCTTTTTATTTTCTTAAGTTTCTTTTTATTTTATTTTATTTTATATATATATATATTTTTAAAACTCAAGGAGTAAGTGTGCTCAATAATAATTCCCTTTTATTTTTACATGCATAACTTTTATTAAAGGTAGAGGTGGTAGGGATTAATAAATTACGGAAAGAGAATCCATTTATCATTTTCGTTATTCTAAAAGTTTAAGATTAAGGAATACACACAATTTGTTTATAATATATGTATATATATATATATATATATATATTCATTTTTTTCTATTTATAAGCATGCATTCATCATAGTAAATTATCATTATCCATCATTTAAATTCACCATTAATATATATATATATATATATATATATATATAGGATAATGAGAGATTAAGGTGATGACAAACATGTATAGGGGAGAAGTAAATGTATTACACAAAAAGAATAATGAGGAATTAAGGGGAGGGATGGTGATTTAGTAATGTGAACTGGACATGTAAAAGGGAGATGTATACTGGAAGATCAAGTTGATGGAGGATAGTTTAAAAAGTAGACATGGATAATGAGAGGATAATGGTCTGATTTTTTATTTTTTTTTGAAATTCTCTTTTGTTAAGGTCACACTAAATTCCCCGCCCTTTTCTAGAATATTCTTAGGCTTAGGGCTTAGATTTTGAGCTAGGCGACGATTGGTTAGCGGAATTTCTTAAGGTTTTATTCAGGTGCTGATGAGTTAGGGTTATTTAGGCTGACCCTTCCTCCACAATAATGCGACGTGCCCTTCAAGATGCACCACGTGCTCCAAGGGTGCCACTCGCCTCTGGAATTTCTTTTGGGCGACATGCCCTTCAGGATGCACCATGTGCTCCAAGGGTGCCACTCGCCAACTGAGTTTCTTTTGTGCGATGTGCCCTTCAGGATGCACCACGTGCTCCAAGGGTTCCACTCGCCAACTGGACTGATTGGTAGATCTCTATAACCCCTGGAGTCAACACTCCGCCAGGTGAACTTGTAGGAGACTAAGGGTTCTAATGAATAAGGCCTCCGCCTTATTGCGTGCCCCTTAGAAACATCATGAGCGACTGTCGCAGTCTGCCCTCACGGCATCGTGGATCCTCTCGAACTAGGTAATCGTTAACCTACAGTTCGAGCCACGACGGGAGTGCTAGCAGGCGGTGGCAGGGCTGTTTTCCACCCCTCTCCCTCAACCTCTCTGCAAATCGTGTGTGGCCCCTTTACTCCATATGTGAGTCTGGTCGACAAGCTATCGTCATCCTGCATCATCAACAATCATGTCAGGATGTCACATCAAATCATCGAATCAAATGAAACATTATAGTAAACATATCAACCCAAAAGCACACTCCCTGACTCAATCCGAAGTCCCAGGGGGTTCTAGCGATGCCTCTGCATCCTCAAGGTCAAAAACCCTGCACACTCAATGAAACTGAGTCAATAACACCTGTCTACATAAAATAGTAACACATCATGTCATCTGTCAATCTCATCATAATCAGGTATAAATGGTATAACATCATAAAAGTCCAGATCACTTGCAAGCAAGTGTCCTCAAAAATAAGTCATCTCAGTGCGCTAGAGCGGGATGTTACATACACCCCCTCTTGGTCTAAACTTCGTCCCGAAGTTTCTTAGTATAAATGAAGAAATAAAGTATCACAGTATCATAAGTCTATCTATCAAACAAAAATGGAAACTGCTGACGCATATCATATGCGTCCTCCCAGGTCGCCGAGTGCGGACTATAATTGTCCCACTGGACCTTGACTTGATCTACTGTTCGACGTCGTAACTGTCGAACACGATGATCTAAGATGCGGACTGGCTCAGCCATGAGCGCTCCCTCATCCGATACCTGCAAGGAACTCAGGTCAATCACATGTGAAAGATCACTAATATAATGGCTCAAAACAGATACATGGAAAACATCGTGCATACGCCTCAAAGAATCAGGCAAGGATAGTCGATAGGCCACAGATCCCTTTCTCTCCACAATCTCGAAGGGTCCCATGAACCTAGGAGAGAGCTTAGCTCCCTTTACAAACTTTATCGAAATCTTATGCGGTTTAACCTGCAAGAAGACTCGATCGCTGACCTCGTAACTACGGTCGACTCGGTGCGCATCGGCATAACTCTTTTGTCGATCTTGCACTTCTTTAATCCTTTGTCTTATGGATTGCATCTTCTCTTCCATTTCTTGGATCGCTTATGGTCCCACGAGGACCCTATCCTCAAGCCGATCCCAAATCAAGGGTGTCTGACATGGTCGCCCATAAAGAAACTCAAAAGGCGCCATCCTAATGGTGCTCTGGTAACTGTTGTTGTAATCAAAATATACTAGAGGAAAGAATTCCTCCCAACGCTTTTGTTGGTCCATCACGTACATGCGCAACATGTCTTCCAAGGTCTGGTTCATACGTTCTGTCTGTCCATCCATCTCTGGGTGATACGCAGTACTAAAGTTAAGTTGGGTTCCCAAGGCCTCTTGGAAACTCGTCCAAAATCATCCAGTAAACACCGATCCTCGATCGGATATAATCTTTTTAGGCACGCCATGCAACCTCACAATCTCACTGATGAAAACTCTTGCTATGTCAAGTGCCTGATATGTCGTACGCACCGGAATAAAGTGAGCACTCTTTGTTAGAGTGTCTACTACTACAAAAATCAAGTCGTGTCTCCTTGCCATCAGTGGCAATCCAACAATAAAATCCATCGATATAACTTCCCATTTCGATTCCGGAATGGCATGTGGTTGAAGTAATCATGCCGGGTGTCTATGTTCAGCCTTTACCTGCTGACACTCGAGACATCTAGCCACAAAGTTGACTATGTCGGCCTTCATTCCTTTCCAAAAGAATAATGGTTTGAGGTCTACCCTCATCTTCATAACTCTCGGGTGAGCCATGTAAACTGCCATATGAGCCTCGCTCAAGATCAACCTCCTCAACTCGTCGTTTGGCGGTACGTAAATCCGACTTCTAAAACTCAAGAAACCATCGCTATCAAGTGAATATCCCTCATAACGTGGTACCATCATTGTGTTTTGTCCGATAAAATCCTTGACTTCTGTGTACCAGTCATCATCACGCTGTAAGGTGAGAATCTTCTCACGTAGATTTGTTTGAAGAGGTAACACTGAAAAGATGCATGGCCTCCGACTCAAGGCATCCTCCACTCGGTTCATTGTTCCCTTTATGTAAGTAATCTCGAAATCGTATTCGCTAAGCAATTCCGATCAACGTCGTTGTCGCGCGTTCAGGTCGCTTTGCATAAAAATGTGTTGTAGTCCACAATGATCAGTATTTAATTCAAATTTTCATCCAACAAGGTAGTGTCTCCAAACCTTCAAGGCATATACGATGGCTAGTAACTCCAAATCGTGCGTCGCATAGTTCTCCTCATGCCTTCTCAACTTCCTCGAAATGTAAGCAATCACTCGTCCATCCTGCAGCAAGACTCCGCCTAAACCTTCCTTGGATGCATCAATGCATACCAAGAAGTCTGCATCCATGTCAGGGACCTTTAGTATCGGCGCAGTTGTCAGCAACTCCTTAAGCCTCCGGAAGGCCTCTGCGCATTTCTCTGTCCAAACAAACTTCTTGTTTTTCTTCTGCAATTCCGTGATCGGATTTGCTATCTTTGAAAAACCCTCGACAAACCGTCGATAGTATCCTACTAATCCCATAAAACTACGCACTTCTGTGACATTCGTTGGCGTGGGCCATTTCATAATAGCCTCAACCTTGGCTGGATCCACGGCGATACCTTCGCCGGAGATGACATGCCCTAAGTAGTGAATTCTTGATTGGTAAAAAGAGCATTTGGACAACTTCCCATACAATTTGTGTTCTCGTAAACATTGTAGTACCAAGCACAAGTGCTTGTCATGCTCCTCCGTCGTCCGAGAGTAGATAAAAATACCGTCAATGAATACTTGGATGAACTTGTCCAAGTACTCGCGGAACACCCCGTTAATCAAACTCATGAATACCCCTGGGGCGTTTGTCAGTCCAAAAGGCAAAACAGTAAACTCGTAATGTCCAAATCTTGTCTTAAAGGCGGTCTTAGGGATGTCATCCTCCTTGATCCATAACTGGTGATATATGGATCGCAAATCGATCTTGGAGAACACCGTCGCACCCTTCATTTGATCAAATAGATCATCAATTCTTGGTAAGGGATACTGATTCTTTATCATAGCCTTGTTCAGTTGACAGTAGTCAATGCAAAGCCTCCATGATTCGTCCTTCTTTCAAATGAAAATAACCGATGCACCCCACGGTGACACACTAGGACGTATCAGTCCCAGGTCCAACAACTCCTTCAGTTTCATTTTCAACTCTTGCTATCAGTTCGGTTCCCGGTTTCAGGTCTATGGTAAACTCTAGTTCTCTCTCCGGTGGCATCCCAGGCAACTCCTCTGGAAATACGTCCGCAAAATCCTTCACCACCGAAAGGTGTTCTAGGCCTTCCGCTACTCCTTTCTCGTTTAGCGTGAGGATCGCATATAGTTTGCACCCCTTACGCATAATCTTTCGTAACTGTAAGGAAGAGACAAACCGCAGGGAAACTCCCTGGTTCCTTCCTACAATCACATGTCTCTGTCCTTCGTCATCCACCAAGCTCAATCGTTTTGTCTTACAGTTGAGAATCGCCTCATGCATTTCCAACCAATCCATACCGATCACGACATCATAAGATCCTAAGATCGTGACGTACAAGTTGAATCTCGTGACAAACTCTCCCAGGTTAAGGGCACAGCCTGTAACCTTTCCTCCAACCTTCTGTTTGGCTCCAGAAGCCATCTCCACGAAGCTAAACTCATCCTGTTTGACTGACTTTACCTTAATCCTTTTTAGCGCTGCACTAGAAATGAAACTCTCAGTAGCTCCTGGGTCTATCAAAATGCTAAGTTTCTGGTCAGCGACCGTACTTGTCGTCTCGAGCACAGTCGACTGGTGCTCTGCCTGGCGGTTATTCACTGCTGCATGAATCTGATGGGCCTTTCCCATATCTCCCACGGTAGCGGGTCTGGCTGATCCAGACGTCCTGGTCCTCTCCATAGGACAGTCACGCTGGTAGTGTGGCTCCCCACACGTCCAACACCCCTTCTTCGGCCCAGTAGTCTTGGTACCCGAAGTAGAAGAGGACTTCCCACCAGCCTGAAACCCTGGTCTGTTCTACTGAACAGGCCTAAACTACTGCTACTGCGGGTGACGCTGCTGCTGGTGATGTGGTCCTCGATAAGGTGTCTGCTGCTGAGGTGGTGGTTATCGAGGTGTAGCAAAAGTGGATCCCCTCTGGAAGCCACGATGTCCCGACATATGTCTCGCTGGTGTCTGATGTCGCGGTGCACTAGATGAACTCTGCCCTGTGGGTCTCGCTGAAGTCCTGGTCTGACCCCCACTGATAAGCTCCTCCTCTGCTATAAGGGCCTTTGGACAGCGTCGTGCAAGGTTTGAGGCATCAAGATCCTAACCTTTTCACGCAGACTGTCGTTAAGGCCAAACACGAACCTGTTGACTTTGAGCTTCTTTGTGTTAAGGTGCAGAGCATATCGAAGTAGCTCCATAAATCGTGCCTCGTACTCGGTCACCGTACGACCTCCCTGTCGTAGCACGTTGAAATCGTTGAGCTGATGCTCAATGAATTCCTCAGAAAGGTACCTCTCTCGGAACCGTTCCTCGAACAGTTCCCATGACACGTCTTCCACAGCCAGGTTCAGCTACGGCAGGAGCATCTTCCACCATAGAAGAGCGCTCCCCTTCAGTTGAAAGACCACCATGCGAACCTTCATGTTAGAGGTATAATTGCGAAGTGAAAAGCACATCGCCATATTCTCCAACCATGCCTCGGCGGCTGCACCATTCAGGGCACCAAAGAACTTGGGAAATTTTACCTTCTCGAGTTCACGGTGAATGCCACCTGTAGCGGCTGGTGCACGTGGCAGAACCTCAGGGGGTGCCAGCGCCCTGGCCTCGTCTTTGTCCAAACGGCTGATCAGAGCCTCAGACATGCACTGGAAGGATCTCATCATCCCAATAACATCACCAACTGCTATATGTTGTTGTCCGAGCACCTGCTCGCCTCCCTGGGGGTAAGACCCCTCAGGCGTGGATGCTGCTGGAGGCATCTCGCCTCCTCCCCTAGCACCCCTTCATCTGCCTCTGCGGCGTCCTCTAACCATGATTACCTGCATGCACACAATCAACTCGATCAGCCACAGTATAATAAAACCAACTCATGTCAACGAAAGCCACAACAAACCCCAAGTCGCGGGTCGAACCGTCTTTGATACCATATGTAACAACCCTCCTGGTTACGACAACTACTCTGAAAACAGGTGCAATTTTTTTTTTGTTTGTTTAAAGTGTGTGCGCACGTGTAGAAGAAACAACCCCCTTGACTCTACATCACCACTCGAACCAACAAGATGCAAGTAAGACGAACACAATCAAGACGACCTGACAATCACAGTGACAATAAGAAATAGACGCCCCTGGACATAAGGCGTGCAACTAGTAGCTGTAAGCAGAAAAAGACACCAGGTGTTAAGTATAGTACCATCACAGAATGGAAGAATCCAATAGTAGAGTTTACTATTTCTACACAGAAAAGCAAGGCTTTTAGTCTTATATCTTCTCGAAATAAGATTAGATAGGCTCCTGGCTGACTTCTCAGGCAGAAACTAATAAATCTTTTAGGGAGTCACAGTACTGGAAACTGTGCCTTTAAATAGCCCGAGACTACTGATACACCTCAGAGTGTATCGCAAGAGTGGAACTGTGCCTTTAAACAGCCCGAGACTCTTGATACGGCACTGGATTCCTTCCACCAAATTTACACACAGACAAAAATACTAAGCTACAAGAGGTGTCTATATCCTGCCTGACACAAACAGACTACGCAATACAATACCACCAAGTACTACAAAATCAGGGACAATCATGACCTCTACGGGAGACGCAAGTCAGGAGGACTCAAATCGACCAACCACTATTGAGACCCAAAGACATCAATCAAGACCAAATGCTCCATCAATTATCATTAACCGACGGAAACTTTATCATAAGGTAAAAGCCAATAATCTCAACCCCCATTATTAGCTATAAGTCATTAGGCACGAGTTCAGGGAAAAACAATAAGCACAGGTGCATTGCATTTTTCTATTAATCACCATAAACGAGCAATGATATCATACCATATTGGTAAACCCTCAAACATCTACATTCTCCCTATTAACTTGCCTTTCCTTCCAATTTAATACCATACATTGGAATAACTTAACCCACCTTGCATTGCAATTTAGACCTTATCATTAACACTGCAAATTAGACGAATAATAACCTTGCAAATTTAAACATCATCACGAACACTTCAATTAATCCAAGATTGACATTGCGATTCTACCGTCATTATTTTTTTTTTTGAGTAAAAAAAATGGATCCTTCTATATTAGATAGACAAAAATAACAAAATATACAGAAGAGTAGGTCTGTAGCCACACAAAATGTTGCCGATTGTCGGAAACCAGCATATGTAGAGGGCAAGTAGCACTGTCATAAAGGCATAATAACAGGGTGACATCTGTTCTGCCCGTGGGAAACCAGAACAAATGTCGAAAAGTTTTAAGTACACATAAAACTAAAAACCTAGATGGCAAGTAAAGAAACCTAACTGTTGAATGACCTGTCATCCATGCTGGTATGCTGGTATGGAGAAAGCTTGCGCACAGAGGGGACATCTCCTTTTGGCAGTGGCATTGGAGAATGCATCAAAGAGCATGTCCATGCACTGACCCAAGAGGAGAGCCCCGAATTCCAAGTCCACCAGGTGCCCACGAATGTCTGTCATCATAGCCAGGTGCTCGTCCCGGATGAGCGAATTGTGCATGCTACCACCCACATCCTCTGCCGCTTCAGAGCCTGCTTCGTGCCCCTCCTGCTCCACGTTAGCCGCTGCTCTCTCTTGCTCCACAATACGCTCTGCGTTCTGCAATCCTGCGACGTTTTCTTGAGTGCCTTGGCAACTGCAAGTTTCATTCCCAGGCCATGGAATTTCCTCCACTATACAGGCGGGGGTATAATCTTTCCCGGTCGGACTAGGCTGGCAGGCCTCCTGATGAGGCACCATTCGAGTCTGTACAGGGAACGACATGTCCGCCATGGAATGATCTTCGACCACAATACAGGGAGGAAATTCTTCCTCAGGACCACCTTTCTGCAAAGCTTCTGACTCGTGCTCTTTGCCATGTTGACTGCTGCCGACGCCAGGTTCTGCTATAATAGCAAGCCGCACCCTTCTTTCCTCCTTTATTTTCTTTCTGAGCATGGACGTCGCCATAGCCAAGGCCCGTTCCAACTCTTCCTTACGGCGCCTTTGAGCCCTATGGGCCTCCCATGCCGAGACACGACGAGGTCTGCCTCGCTTCCTGGCCATGAAGTAGGGTGAGTGCAGGTGAGGGCCAATTGGCCCGAGGCAGCAAGTAATCAGATGCAAGTTAGCGTGGACGAGCAAGCTCTGCCACGAGGTGGTCAAAATGAGAAACAACAAGAATGCTGGACCACGCCTGAACGACCAGAGTGTAAGCGAGATACAAATTCGCACCAGAGCGTCACATTCGCACCCACGCAACCTTGCAGAGCTTAGAGCCGAGGCGAGTGCAGACCCGCCTTGCCTGGGCAAACTAAAATCCAAATTGTCAAGAGCGGAGCCCATCCTTTCTCCTTTAACTTTGGCCGTCTCGAAAGCGTTGCAAACGTTAATGCTCGCTCGCGGGAAGAGTCTCTCCGTCCTACCCCTGCTGCTGTATCCATCCTCCATGGTAAATACATGCGCGTGGGTGGGAGTGACTGCCATTTAAGCCTGGGCCGAGTGGAGTCCACCTGTGACCCCTGGGCGACGTGTCACCCCATCCGGGGCTGCAATCTCTTTGCGGGTTAGGTCTCTGTAGAACCTAGAAAGATTTGTTTCTTCAGAGTTGCTGGCTTGCCAGAATATGAGCTCTGCATTAGCATCAATCCCTGCATTTGCCAGGTGATCCGCAATTTTGTTGGCTTCTCGCTTAACATGAGAAGGGATTAAAGTGAGATTAGGGTTGAGAATGTCACTAAAATCCTCCAAAAGACCTGAAAGTCTCCAGCTGGGTGAGATCCGCCAGGGGGGCTTGCCATGAAGAATTTTGGTGATAAGCTGGATTATTACTTGGGAGTCTCCAATTACCAGTCAATGAAACTGGTGATGAACCGCCATATGAAGGCCTCTTACGAGGCTTGTAAGTTCCGCCACGTTGTTTGTATTTTCGCCCAAAGAACCAGCGATCATAAGAATAATCTCTCCGGTGTGGTTCTGAAGGACAGCTCCAAAGCCGGCAGGTCCAGGGTTTCCCCGGGAGGCCCCATCAAAGTTGAGCTTGAAAGCACCATGAGGGGGAGGGGCCCAGTGCGTGGGAATGTTGTCTATCCTTTTTTTGGGTCTTCCTTGTGGTTGTATGCAAATTTGCATGTTCCATTCATTTACGATGATCCCTTCCACTGAATTGCATTGCATGTCTTCATGAGACCAGGGCTGGCTATGAATAGTTTCTCGAATGAGCCGCTTGGTCCGTTCCCAGGTGTTGGCAGGGGGGGACTGTCTAGAGTTGAAGATCCTGTTGTTCCTTTCTTTCCAAATGGACCATAGAGTAAAGCCCAGGAGTAAGTGCCATATACGCTGGAGAATTGGGTTGTGGAAGGAAATTGTATCCCAGTTGACTAAGGTATCCCTTATACTTCCTCGGTTTCTCTGTGAGCGTCGCATGGCTTTGGTGCCCCAGTCCCAGATTTGCTGGCTATAATAGCATGAATTGAGGAGGTGTTCCATGGTTTCCTCATTCTGTTGACACAGGGTACACCTCGAGGGGCTTGTGAAGCCTTTCTTGCGCAGGTTGTCCCAAGTGAGGATGCGATTCTGAACTGTTAGCCAGAGAAAAAAGGATACCTTGGGCCACAAGAAGGGTTGCCACACTCTGTTCCAAATTGGATCGGGGTTCTGGTTTGGAGGGTTTCCTTGCAAATGGTAAGGTTCCTTGACCGAGAAGGTTCCAGATGTGGAGTGGCCCCATCGGAGAACATCCGGCCCTTCTTTAATTGGAATTTTCCTAGATTGCATGCATTCCTTCCACGGTAGAAGGTCAATCTCCTCTGTGATCTGTAGCTCTGTGCTAGTAGTTTTCCATTTCCTCCAGGCTTGCCTATCTTGAGTTGGGACCCAAAAATCGTTGACCCTTTGTAGTCTGCCTTGCTGTAGCTTGGTATTGATATTATTAAGTGTTTCCATGTCCTCAAGAGGGGGTAGTTGTTGCCACGAGTCCTGCCAGAAGAGTGCGCTATCCCCATTTCTTATCTCCCAGAAGGCATGCTGCTGAATTAAGGGGCGATTTCTCCATGTTGTATTCCAGATGTTGGAGCCGTGCACCTGTCCATTAAATCTTATTAATTGGTTGAATTGATCGTTCGGGGCGTACTTTTGCTTCCACATTTTTGCCCAGAGTTCTTGCGGATGTTGCAACCACCTCCACCACATCTTGGCTCCCATGACCTGATTCATCTTCCCCGGATCGCGGATGCCCAGCCCACCTTGCTTTTTGGGCCTGCAAAGTTTATCCCATCCAACTAGAGCCCATTTTCCGTTGTTTTGATTTCCCTTCCATAAGAAATTGCGCTGAAGGCTTCTAATGGCCTTGATGACCGAGGTGGGCGCGACCAGTGCCGTGAAAAGATAGGTGGGCAGAGCTTGAAGAACCGACTTGAGAAAAACCAGTCGGGCTACAATATTCAAAGGTATGAAGGTCCAGTTGTTCAACCTGTTGGAGATGGAGAGTAAAAGACTGTCCCAAGAAATAGATTTCGCAGAATCGCCTGTCAGAGGAATGCCTAAGTAGGTAGAAGGGACAGTGCTTCTGGCAATACCAAGCAGGCCTGAGAGGTGGGCTTGAACTGTGACTGGCGTGTTGAAGAAAAAGAATTTAGATTTATCCAGATTGAGCAGCAAGCCTGAAGCATCCGAGAAATCAGAGAGGATTGAGTTGAGCTTAGTGGCTTCTCTGACCGAGGGGGTATTTAGGAGGAGTGTGTCATCAACAAATTGGCTGTGTGAGGGTGCTGGGTGTAGATTGTGGAGTGGCAGTCCATCGAGTGATCCTTCTAGGACCGCCGCTTTGAGATAACGGCCTAAACCCTCCGCCATGATAACAAAGAGAAAAGGGGAGAGGGGATCTCCCTGCCTGATGCCTCTAGAGGATCGAAAAGGTCGGGAGGGGATGCCATTGACCAGGATTGAAAAAAAAGCAGAGGAGGTGAGCTTGAGAATCCAGTCGACCCAGTGGTTATCAAAGCCAAAAGATTCCAGAACCGATCTCAAATATTGCCAGCTTAATGTATCAAAAGATTTTGAAAGGTCAAGTTTGATAAGCATACCTGGTGTTTTGAGTGTTTTTAGAGAGTGGATGACCTCACTGGCTAGTATGACGCTATCCATGATTTGTCTACCCTCCACATAGCCAGATTGCTCATTAGAGATGATGGTCGGCAGGATCAGCTTGAGGCGATTGGCGATAACCTTTGTAATTATTTTATAGATGACATTGCAAAGGGAGATTGGCCTGAACTGCTTCGGGTTGGTGGCGCGTTCCTCCTTCGGGATGAGAGTGATGAATGTCGCATTCAAGGAAGAAAGAACTTGGCCGGATGTTCTGGATTCTTCTACGGCCTTCCAGACATCCTCCTTGATCATGTCCCAGCAATGGTGGAAGAAGTCCGTTGTGAATCCATCGGGGCCGGGTGCCTTACCTATGGGCATGTCCTTTGCAGCTGAATCCACTTCAGACTGGGTGATAGGCCTTGATAATGCCGTATTCTGCTCAGAACTTATCAGCTTGGGTATATGCTGAGTGACCTTTTGTATAGCTTCTTCCCTGTGTGTGTTGGTTTCTGTAAGGAGATCTTGGTAGAAGGAGGTGAGAGATTCCGCTATTTGATCATGATCTCTTATTGGGTTTCCCTRATCATCCTCCAACTGGGTGATGCGATTAATATATCTGCGATGCRTCATCGCCYTGTGGAAAAATTTAGTGTTGCGCTCCCCTTCTCTAAGCCAAAGGACTCTAGAYTTTTGCCTCCAGAGAATTTCTTCCTGTTCTCTGCACAATTCTAAGTCCTTTATGAGTTTCTCCTCTTCCTTTGCCAAGTTCTGAGTTCGGCTCCCTGTTATAAATATTCGTTGAAGTTCCACCAGCTSGCTTTCAATTTCTTTTTTYCTRAGAATGATGTTTCCAAAGGTGGATTTATTCCACTCCTTTAGGAGTAGTTTGAAATTTTTGAGACGCTGTTGGAGCTTGTACATGTGGGTGCCATGATCGATTTCTKCCTGGGCCCACCAKGTGTATGCCAGCTGACTAAAATCTGGGTGAGATAKCCAGAACTTTTCGAAACRGAAGGGCTTGGGTCTTGTAGTGACTCCTGGGTCCAGGCAGAAGGCTATGGGCCAGTGGTCCGACCCTGGTTTAGGTAGGATATTTGCTTCCAATGCCTRKTYRCTTTCCATAAGAGCTTCTGACACTAGAAAACGGTCYAGCCTACAGGCCACATGCTRTGGTCCTATTCTTCTATTGGACCAGGTGAATGTTCCATTCCTGGTTTCCATATCGACCAGATTGAGTTGCTCAATAAGGGTTTTGAACCTCCCACTATCTTGTTCCAKCYGTTTAATTCCTCCGGTTTTCTCCTCYAGAGTAAGGATCATATTGAAGTCGCCTCCKATGATCCAGTGCRGYAGGCGTATGAGGGTTTGAACATATTGAAGGGTTTGTATGAAGCTTTCCTTGTCCTGGAGAGATTGCRGTCCATAAACATTTGTTATGGCCCCTTCCRTGGAAGAGGCAATAGCTTTGAAATAGGCTGTTAGASTATCTTTTGTAGAGAAGGGGTGAGTGAGAGTGACTGTTTGTGTGTTCYAGAGGATAGCCAGTCCACYTGYCGCACCCATGGAGTCCTGATAAAGGAAGTCCCCCTCTMTCCAACTGCTCCTGAAGATRCTTTCCGCCTCCCTGCCGGCACACTTGGTTTCYTGAAGTAGTAAGATATCTGGCTTTTYAGCTTTMATGYTGTCTCGGAGGATCCRCTGCTTGGATCTTCCATTCAGGCCTMTAATGTTCCAGGATATGATCTTCATCATGAGGATGATGGGGGGGGGTGGAGGTAACCTTCTGATAGCCGCTGAATCTGGCCCGAGTTGATCATTAAGTGCCCTGCCTCYCGAATGAGTTGTTGGGYTRGTTTKCRTCCTCGCCTTTTACTTTCCTTGGTGGATTTCTTGGGCTCAAGGTTGGAATCTGAAGAGATACCCAATCTAGCTGTGGATCCTGCAGTGGAATCGGTGAACACTTTGTGCACTTTCCTGAGTTKCTCTACAGGGAGATGMTGCAAGTCCTTTTGGTTGAGGGCCTCCTCCAGTTTTTCCAGATCTATTTCGGCCAAATCCATTTCATCGATACCCATGATGGTGTCTTCRTCCCTACCTGATTGCGTTGACTGYGTGCTTGCCTTTGGATGCGAGGTGTGTTGCATTTCAGTGCCTTTACCTTTTCCTTGCGGTGGTGCTTGAGATGGGATCTGTGATTCCCCTTCTTTCTGTTTCTGATTGAGAGCCGCAAAGGAATTCTTAGAAGGATCCTTTGGAGCTGAGCTCTGGTTCTGCTTTTTTTGCGTGTTCTTTCGCTTTCCAGTGACGTTGGTAAAACCATCCTTTGGCTTGGCATCGACTGATTTAGGAGCGGCAACATTCAAAGGACAATCCCTGAACAGGTGGCCGTGCTCATGGAACTTTCTGCATCTGAAGGGTATATGCTCATAATCAATTGTCTGGTTCCAATCCTCGTTCTGGTACTCCAGAGTGATAGATCCCGGAAGGGGTTTTGAGATATCCATGTAAATGCAAATACAGGAATATGAGGTGTATTTTCTTATCTTCGTGGCTTCTGAGGTTTTAACATATTGTCCCACTGTATTCCCTACACCCATTAATATTTCTTCCAGCCAGAATTCCTGGGGCAGGGAATACAGCCGTATCCAGACTGGGGCTCTTGAGAAGTCCTCTTGCTCGGGGCTGAATCTGTCAGTCCAGAACCTTAAAAAAAGACCTGYTGAATTGTAGAAGTATGGTCCGTTKTCRAATATTCTATCTTTATCTTCTAGGTTATATAGAATAATTGTAAAAAAKCCCTTAGAACTGAGMTGAATCTCATAATCCCCTTTAGGGCTCCACCAATCCTTTATCCATCGAGCTAGGTCTTTCTCAGTGGKCCRGAGTCCCAAGAATTTACCTATGAGCGCGTGGTCCACCATGAACTRTGTATGTTCCCCTACCCTTGTCRATTTGATGCGATAAAGAGGTGGTTTTTCTAATTGCGGAATACACTTACCTGGYAGCCAATTTTTGGAAGCTTGCRGGTTAGATGAGCTAGGTTCGAGATCCATTTCTTTGCCAAGACTTTGTTCCTGGGAAAATAGYTRTTCTCTCATATGCACCGGYGGTTCAAAGGMRGGTCTCTTTGCACGRSTGCCAGTTCTGTTGTTTKCCGCCATGTCGCTATATGAGGGGGGTTTCCCCCCCTCTCCCGTGMTCATAGTGAGCRGAACAGGAATCCCGTGAAACTCTAACARCAGGACARCACTTCGGGGGCCGTGCTCTTACGTCAGAGCACTTCGCATAAAAGCGAGGTCTGGTTCTTCTRCTCAGACTGCGGTTCGGCRYGCTARGGTTTTTTGCAGGTCGCTCCCGTTTTCTTATCTAAATTTTTTAAGATCGAGGGTGAATCGATTCTACCGTCATTATTAACATTGCAAATAAAAATGAATATTATTWTTTCAATTTAAAMAGTAATGCCATTGCATTTAAGCAATATTAATATTGCAGTTTAAGCTTCATTCTTAGCATTCAATTTAACGATAATAACATTAAATAAAYAGGTTAGCATAGCAGTTTGAGCATCATCATCACATTGTAAATTTAAACAATATCAACACTAAATTAACAAGGTTAACATGGTAGCTTAAGCACCATTATTACATTGCATTTTAAACATTAATAGCATTAAATTAARCAAGGTTCTTCATGGCAGCTTACGCAACATTATTATATTGCCTCCTAAACAATAATAACATTAAATTAAACAAGATTCATCATGGYAGCTTACGCAACATTATTATATTGCCTCCTAAACAATAATAACATTAAATTAAACAAGATTCATCATGGMAGCTTATGCAACATTATTATATTGCCTCCTAAACAATAATAACATTAAATTAAACAAGATTCATCATGGAAGCTTATGAAACATTATTATATTGCACCCTAAACAATAATAACATTAAATTAAAMAAGATTCATCATGGCATCTTACGCAACATTATTATATTGCACCCTAAACAATTAATAACATTAAATTAAACCAGGTTAACATGGTTGCTTACGCATCATCATTATATTTCATTAAAACAATAATAGCATTATTTCAACAAGGTTAACATGGTTGCCTACGCATCATCATGATATTGCATTTTAAAACAATATTAGCATTAAATAAACGAGGTTATCATGGCAACTTAAGCATCATCAGTATGTTCAAGAATTAAAACTCAGAATTCTAGGGTTTCTCAGGATCCTCGGCCAGTGCGCAAGTTAGAGCCTTATTAAAGCGAAGGTAAGGGAGGAGGGAACGCGTGGTCCACCGTCTACTTCAGGCGAGTTTTTCAAGGGAAAGGGAAACATGCAGGTGAGGGCAACGACGGTCTGGTGCCAATTCCGTAGAGGGTAAATTAACACGCAGAGTCGTGAAGGGCAGAAGTAAAGATTTGAGCCTGTATAATCATAATTAAAACTGCAGTCGTTACACTTGAGTAGGGAATTCTGTCCTGATTAAACCATAGATACCACAAGGATAGAGGTAGAGGATTTTAGAGCTAGGAAGTTTAATTTTTTAAATTCCATTTGATAACAGACTCTTTCTCACCATACGATTAACATATTGACAAGGCAAGTAACATGACAAATAGTTCAATGAGGTTATGGTTGCATTTTTTTTTATAAAACCTATTTAAGGCTACTATGTTATAACCAATGTGAGTAACTGTATCAAGATAAATTAACTTTGACTAAAGGATAATGCTATGAAAAAAACTGATCATGTCATAAAACTAATTAAAATAATTTTACCAAGGTAATCCATACTTGACCATGGATGCAGTCCAAATATTTGGAGATGCTACTAACAATGTAGCAATATCGATCACACAAACCACATTGCATTCTAATACAACTGGATGATTGGATTGCACCTTAAAGGATATTAAATAAGAAATATTTTCTTAGACAATTAAATTACTGACTATGAACCACCAGGCAGTGAAGAGTGCATACAACAATTCCTTTATTTTCAGTTGGGCGTGAAAAATGGCTACATATATTCAAAACTCATTTGTAGTGAAATAAGTCTGTAAAGTTTAAATTATTGGACTGCGTATTATTCTTCAGTAGGTACAAGGTTTTAACCAAGAAATTATATATCAACATAGGGAAAGTTTCTATGAGCTTATGAAAATGATTGGATTTTTAACAGAAACTGAGGCGGCAATCTCAGGAATAAAATCTTTTCGAACCCAGGAAGGCCAATATGAATTTTTTTTTCAAAAGAAAAAGGGGTATTCGAGTAAAATATCATTATGAGACAGGAATAAATAGAATTTAGGGTTCAGCTTGAGGTCAGGGTTTTCCATTGGGAGGCAAAAGGATGGTAGGTGCGCGCGAGCGTAGGTGACTCTCGAAGTTGGTCCAGGGCCATGGGCGAGGGTTGAAACGAGGAACAACAGGTATAATGACTTGCCATTTAAACACTAGAAATAATGATTTCCCATTTAAACACCAGCACACCAAAATTACAAGATGGAATGCGACTTGCAGAACACCAGAAATACAAGATGGAAGGAGACTGCCATTTAAGTTCATATCGCAGAAAAGCCCAACGCCCAATGGATTAATACAAGGGTACCTATATAAGGTATTTTCTAAGGAAGGAAATATTAGATTTTGAGGAGGGGATACATTAAGTCCGCTGGAAAACCAAATACAGTCAGCGTCAGGCCAATGCAATATTTGGCAATCACTCAACTTAGTTGCAGTAAGCGCTTTAAAAACCCACTAGGACGCCTTGTATAAAATGAACAAATGCTATAACGCCTTCCCTATCATATATTAACAATCCATCATAGATTATAGATCCATCAAATTATTTTCCCATTCAAAATTCATAACACAGGTCGATTCGGTATTGGGTTAAGGTTCAGAACCATTTTACAAAGGGAAAGGCAAGGGATGAAAATAGGAACAAATAAAAATTTATATAAAAAGAAAAACAACGGTAAATACTTTATTTACAATGTGGGTAGTAGCCGTAAAGGTTTCATAGTCACGCCATTAACTATTAAGCTACAGTTCACGCACACGATTTACACTATAACCCCTGAAACTACCATTGCACAATAGCCATTAAAACTACAGTCTATAAACACGTGCAACAAGATAGAAATGCCCAGAGATTTACATACCTGTGTCCTTAACGCTTGCAGCAAATGATTCGTGTGCTCTCGTCACTCCTAGTCCTGCTTGTCGACCGTAGAGGACTCACCGGTACCTCCCATCCAAACGCTAGGGGTACTCTCCTTCCCCCTTGGCCCCCCGAGCCGGAAAGCGGCCACACACAACCCAGACGATAGCCTAGCTTCTCAGCTCGCCTCCAAGGCTGAGCTACCACTCAAGTCTGCTGAGAATCCCCAACTCCTACAAGAAATCAGTCCAGTCTCTAGTCTGGCAACATAGCAATACCAATAGCTCCCAAAAAGTCCGCTTTCTTTCCCCCTCCCCCTTCTTTTATCCCATCTCAAACCCTAAATCCTCTTTCTTTTAGGTTTTCCCCCCCTTTTTCCCTTTTTATTTTCTTAAGTTTCTTTTTATTTTACTTTATTTTATATATATATATTTAAAACTCAAGGAGTAAGTGCTCTCAATAATAATTCCCTTTTATTTTTACATGCGTAACTTTTATTAAAGGTAGAGGCGGTATGGATTAATAAATTACGGAAAGAGAATCCATTTATCATTTTCGTAATTCTAAAAATTTAAGATTAAGGAATACACGCAATTTGTTTATAATATATCCATATATATATATTTTCATTTTTTTTCTAGTTATAAGCATCCATTCATCATAGTAAATTATCATTATCCATCATTT
>ML798217.1:321315-347704 GCA_009831015.1 Picea engelmannii | reverse complement strand
AGAATCCATACTTCCCATTTTCTGGTCCCCCACAACCTATGGCTCCCCCACATCCTCATGCGAGGGTGAATTTTGTTCAACCCTTGTCGTTCAGCAATACCAAAATTTTGAACAACTAAATACAGCCAATCCAACCCATCCATCGAACAATGCCAAAAATAAAGGACAGAATAGGAACAACAACAACCCAGGACCAGGCGGGAATCAACCCCAGCAGAACCAATCCACTAGGGGCAACCAGAACCAAGGGAATCGAAACCCCCAGGGGGCCAATAATAATAAATGCCACGGGAAAAATAAAAACAATGTTAAAACCAACTTCCCTTATGCCCTTTGTGGTGAGTTCAGCCATTACACTCATCATTTCCCCCAAATCGCTAATTTCAAAAAGTTGAAAGACTCTAGTAGTCTTCCCCATTCTTCAGCACCGCCTGCCCCTCAGTAGGCACCACAACAATATGTGAAACAACCCCCTCCTACCATGCTACAAAATCCTATTCCACATCAAGGTTTGATAAACACCCAACAGGACCCACAACATCCTCCACCTCAGGTGGGACAATACCTCAACCCCAACAATCCAGCAGATCGCACAATTCTCCTCACTAGTGAGGAAGAAATCCTTCTGAAAACACGTAATCATCAGTATCATGCACCCCCTGAGTCTCCTCCTATCCCTCTAGAGACAAACCCTACACTGATGGGACCCCTCTTAGTGATCCCTTGCCCTTCCAATGAACCATCGCTTCGCATCCCTCACATCCCATTGTGCAGGAATGTCCACAACCCACAGGCTAGGGCAGCTCATAACTATAGCTTGGTAGACGACTTAGCACAATCCCTGGCCGCCATGTCAGTGTTGGAGGTCCTCCAGTCTTGTCCCACTCAGTGGAAATCCTTACTTTCCATCTTGGGGGTAGTCGACCCTGCAGATACCTGAATCATTACCTTTGATCTTGACAGTGGAGAACCTCTCCTTCCCGCCTTGATCGCTTTTCAAATACCGGTCAAAATACAGAACATCACAGTTCATCGGTGCATCATCGATGAAGGTGCATCTACATGCATTATGTCCAAAATGGTATGGCAGAAGCTTGGTTCCCCCAAAATAATACCCTCTGCCATAACTTTACGAGCTTATGACGGGTGACCATCATCTCCTGAAGGGTTCTTGCAAAATGTCCCCGTCGAACTAGGGGGCAAGACTATTCTCATAGACATCGAAGTTATTGATGCCCCACTCGATTATAATATCTTTTTCGGTCATAGCTACATGTACACTATGAAGGCAGTGGCATCTTCCGTCTTTTGGACAATGATGTTCCCTCACAATGGGAAGATCATTACCATTGACCAAGTCTCACATTACGAGCCTAACCCATCTGCCAACATCAATAACATTCTTCCCCTCATTCACACAAGCCACGAAACATATCCACTCGTCGAGATGGGTCCTGGGATTTTTAAAGATCCATCATTGTTAGGAACTTACCATGGAGCACCACCACTCCTTCATCCTTCCAATTAAGTATGTGTCATATCATCTAACGAAACTCACATAGAGGATACCCTTCCTCCTACAGAGGCTCATATCATATATAAAATCCCACTCGTCATAGAACCCCCCCCTCAAGAACCTCCTGCACACTCGTCGACCCCACCAGTCCATGATTCCACCTCTACCCAAGGACATATTTCAGTTTGGGAGACAGTTCCCCAAGCCATCACCCAAATCCCCTTCTTTTACCCTCCACCAGGCATCGAAGCTTTTCAGGTAGCTGCAATGCTCACCCTACCTAATATGGAGTTAGCAATCCTAGTTTGGTATTTACACCCACCAGAGATGGTCCCTCGACCATCCCTCCCCCCCCCTATAAAGAAGGAATCCCCATGTTGATTCCCATCCTTACTCCCACCACACCCCCACTCACTAACCCCCCTACCATAGCTGGGGGGAGGAGAAATAAAAAGGAGCCCACAACTCCACTTCCTCCATGCATCCAACCTCCTTGTGCACTATGTGAGAAAGAGGGACACCAAACCAACAACTGCCCATCTCTACCCGAGTTACGAAATTTGATCCCACTCAATCACACTCTCCCAACACTCGCCACTACAACCAGTCCTGCCACTACCACCCCCCATTCTAGTAGTAAAGGGTTACGGCCCAAATTTTCTTGTGCTATATGTTCAGAATATGGCCATTATACCCACCATTGTCCAGCACTACCATGCTTTCGGAAGACATTAGCCGCAGTACGCCAGAGCTTCCAAAGAAACCCCAATCCTGCTACATCCTCCTCCACTAATATCACTGACATCTAGTATGTCACCACTTCAGTCAATGAACGTATGAGATGCCCTTTCTCTCTCTGCAACTCATTAGCTCATTTTACATACCAGTGTCCTATGATCCTTGAATACAAGCAACGCCAATTGAACCTGCTTCAATGGCCCGCAGAGTCGATAATTGACATTACCTCATCACTGGTGGATCTTCACGTCATTTCTTACGAACCTGAGGCCCTTCCAATGCCTCCATGGTTCTTAGATGAACTATTTGAGGATTCACCCCCCAACCCCCCCAACTCTCTCGCTCATTCCCATACGGACATTTTACACCCAACTACCACGGGTACCCCTCAGTACTTCAATATATGGTTTATGTCGAGTGAACCCTCAACATCTCCTAACATTGTTCCCCCTGCTTCTTCACTAGGGGGAAAACACACAAACACCATCACCGATATCACTCCTCATGACCCCTTGTATTCCTGTCACTTCCAATGCGATGAAGAAATACTCGAAGAGTTAAACCACCCAGACTTCCCCTTGGATGCGCTACACCACCGCGCACTCTTCTCTCCACAGGAAGCCTCCATGCCTCCTAACCAAAACCCCATATACGCGGTCGAAACCAAGGATTTTATCCCATTAGGGCCTATCGACTGGTTCAAAAACCCCATTCCTGCCCCTGATGCTTTTGAAGAAGGCAACATGGCCAACATTTCCCCAACCATTAAAATTGGCATTTCCATTAAAAATGGCATCGTTGAGGAAATCACTATTGGAGCTGCTTTCACTCCTCAGGAAATCATCGCATATAAAGCCCTATTCCAAGAATATTGGGATATTTTTGCCTGGTCGTACACGAAAATGCCTGGCCTCAATCCCTCCATCGTTGAACATCGCATCGACACCTGGCCCGACATTACACCAGTTCAACAAAAACAATGACCACTACACCCATCCAAAGCTGTGGCCATCAAAGATGAAATTGACAAATTACACGCTGTCGGGTTCTTTTACCCCATCGCCTATACCTCATGGGTTTCCAACCCTGTACTTGTTAACAAAAAATAGGGCACTATCCACATTTGCATAGAATTTCGCGATCTCAATCACGCATGTCCCAAAGACAACTTTCCAATTCCTTTCATCGATCAAATTATCGATGAATGCACCGGCCACGAGGCTCTATCCTTTATGGATAGATTCTCTAGTTATAATCAGATTCAAATTCACCCCGCCGATCAGTATCAAACCGCATTCACTACCCCTTGGGGTAATTTTGCATATCATGTCATGCCTTTCAGCTTAAATAATGCCCGCACAACTTTCGAGTGGGCTATGACTTGCATCTTTCACGATCTGGCACATATCATCCTCCCCTACTTGGACGACCTCACAGCTCGATCCAAGAAACACACCCAACATATTGATGATTTACAAATCATATTTCAACAGTGTCGTTAGTACAATATCCTCTTGAATCCGCTCAAATGTGTGTTATGTGTCACCGTAGGGAGCCTCCTCGGCTTTATCATTTCCCAAAGTAGTATTACCGTGGACCCCCTCAAAGTCCAAGCTATCACCGAAATTCCACCTCCCCGGAATTTACGTCAACTTCAAAGCCTACAAGGAAAAGCTAACTTTCTATGATGATTTGTCCTAGACTATGCCATACATGCACACGGTTTCATTCTCTTACTACATCACGACATCCCATTTCACTGGGATGACCACACCCAACAGTCATTTGATGATCTTAAAAACACACTCTCAAATACACCTTTAATCAGTGCACCTGACTACGATCACGACTATATCCTCTACGTATCAACATCAGCTATATTAGTAGTAGGAGTCCTCATCCAGCTAGGTGATGAAAATCGGGAGCATGTCATTTATTACATTAGTAAAAACCTCTCAGGGCCACCCTTGAAGTATAAACACGAAGAGAAACTTGCTATGGTAGTCATCCTCGCCGTCCAGAAACTGCATCACTACATTCTGCTTCGTACAACAAAGGTTGTCGTAGATTCCAACCCTATGCAGTACTTGCTCAGTCGTCGACAAGTTAACAACAAATTTACTCTATGGATCGTTATCCTTCAGGAGTACGACCTCAAGTTCTCAACACCTAAGAGTAAGAAGGCCCTCGTTCTCACCGAACTTATCACGACCCTCCCCTCTGACACTACTAGTACCCCCGTCAACACCGACTTTCCCGATGAACATCTCTTTTACATTACTTCAGATGATCCTTGGTACGGCGACCTCCTCGTCTACCTCCGAACTCAAAAGTTTGGTAACCACCTTTCACTATATGATCATCATAGTATTCGACATCAGGCCCCTCTCTACCTCCTCATCGAAGACATCCTATACCGATGAGGAATCGACACCATTCTTCGTCAATGCTTGACTATTGACAAGGCCGATAGAGTCTTAAACAACTGCCACAGTGGCGCATGTGGGGGCCATCTTTTGTGCATATCCACTTCTTAGAAGATTATTCGAGCAGGTTACTTTTGGCCTACCTTGTTTCACGATTGCATTCATGCCGTGAAATGATGTGAGCAATTTTAGCTCTACGCCAATAAAGCCCGAGCTCCCCTTGCTCTTCTTCATCTTGTCATCACTACCGGCCCTTTTTGTAAATGGGGCATCGAATTCATGACTTGTAATCCCCCCTCCAGCAATGGTCACAAATACATTATTGTCGCCGTCGATTACTTCACCAAATGGGCAGAAGCTATGCCCACCTTCAACAACACCACTAACACTGCAGTGCATTTTTTCTTTAACCACGTCATATCCCGCTTTGGAGTACCACTCCAACTCGTTTCTGATCATGGGAAACACTTTGAGAATGAGATCTTCATCGAACTCTCATCTCGGTTAGGATTCTCTCATGAGTTTTCCTCACCCTATTACCCTCAGTCTAACAGACAGGTCGAAGCAGTTAACAAAGTCCTCAAGACCATGTTACAGTGCACAGTTAATAAACATAAAACAAATTGGCATCATATGTTATTTTCTACACTATGGGCTTACCGTACGATTGTGAAAAAAGCTATTGGTTTCACACCATTTCATCTAGTCCATGGGGTCGAGGCCACTATTCCCATCGAGTGAAAAATTCCCACCTTATGCACTACAATTGAGCTATTACCCGACACTGCTCCAATGGGGAAGCACTTGCTAAACTTAGAGTCTCTGGATGAATATCGTCGATCTTCATTACATAACAATGAGGCAACTAGAAAACGATCCAAGGCTTCCTTTGATCGACATGTCAACCTTCACTCATTTCATGAAGGCGACCTCGTCCTGGCTTACGATATTGCTCATGATACCTTTTTCCATGGCAAATTCAAGTCACTCTGGCATGGCCCATACATTATCCAACATTGCCTCACCAAAGGAGCATACATCCTAGCCTCCCCCGAAGGCCTCTCTCTCAAAGAACCTGTCAATGGGTTGTAACGAAAGAAATTTTACGCTCAAACGTAGTCATTCTACTTTAGGTTATTTCTTTTATAGCATTTTTAATCTTTGTTCCATCCCTCACGTCTAAACTATCCTTTGTGCTATTGACAGATGCTTCCTCCAATAGCCTACCACATCGGTTACGCCGACGGCGCCAGCCGTTGGACACAAAATCTCGCTTTGGCCGCTTGGGCTCTCTACACCCCCTCACATGAAATTCTCTAGTCGAGCGACATATGTTTGGGTTCAGCGACCAACAACCAAGCCGAATACACCTCCGTCATCAGCCTCCTGGCCAATGCCCATCATCATCATATTTGTCACCTTAGCGTCTTCCTTGAGTCTCAACTAGTCATACTCCAGCTCAACAATGTGTACCACGTCTGTGATCCTTGCCTCTTTCGCAAATACCTACAAGTTAGAATTTTATCACGACATTTTGATTCCATTACATTTACACATATTCCAAGACAATTGAATCAAATTACGGATAACCTAGCTAATATTGTGTTAGACTGGCATATATCACATCAAGCTACCTCTACACATACATAAACATATAAACTATCATCACATATATAGATTAGACATCATCAATAAATTAAAAAAACACATCTAAACACCACATAGATATCAAAAATCTATACTCACGTATATATCAGAAGGTCCACAATGCCATCCAAATGTTTACATACAAAAAATACAACTATCCACAGGATAGTGAAGCACCTTGGTACAAAAATGGGCTCACCAGCCTATATACAAAAAATATATACACATCACCAGAGAACCACTCATGGTGCCTCTAGAGCACCACTGCCTGCTCCTCCCTCAGGCGGTGGTGGCCCACCACCAACTGCCCCTCCCTCAGGCGGTGGTGTTCCACCCCCTACCGGTCCCTCTTGCCCCGATGACAATCGTTCGGTCATCGTAGCACCAACCACTACTGCTCATCGTACTATGGCCCGTCATGGCAACGGAACCCCCACGCACTGCTCTAGGATACCCTCATCTTGGATGCGAGACCATATGCCCTCAGGCACATCCTGTAACACTGCCTCTAGACGACAACGTATGTCCTCAAAATCCACTCCGACAGTCGCCAGAGGAGTGTGTGATGGCCCATCACCAGGGTAATCAAACAGATGTCTCCTCGCTGCCTCTCTGGCTCAGCTGGTCGCATCACGATGTCCTCACGCTGACGTCTCTCTCCCTGTGGAAATCTCTCCATCTCCTGATGAGCCAACACTCTCTGCAACTCCACCTCGTGCCTGCGAGGTGCCACATCTGCACATACAAACAAACAACAGATAGTATCAACATCTACATCATATACATATGGCATGCTATCTCAAAAAATACAAAAACATACACATCAACATCATCAACATACCTCAGCGGTCAAACACCTCCCTTGGAGGTAGCACCATGTCTGGATCATCCCAGAAGTCAACCCTGACATAGGGGTACCATAATATTACTTGCGGCATCTACTGCCATACCTACGTCGCCTCTGCAGTGAAGAAGTGACCACCTTCTCCACCACCATGGAGAAGCAACACATTCGACCACTGCCTCAGCCATGGCTCTCGCACCCGCGACGCACCCAATAGAATCCTAGGGTGCAACATCGACACCCTCTCCAGAAACCAGGCCACCAAGATGGACCCAAAGGCAAACTCTCCCGTATCCGTGGACCGACAGTGGTCCAGCTGCCCCACCATCCTGGAGTGCAGCGTAAGCCCCCAGGCGAAATTCTCGCTAGCCAACACCCTCTCCATCACCATCAACTGGCCACCTCTGATCCGCTGCGTCGCCAGTGAACCGTACACTCTCACAATCATCGCTGCTATACAACGATGTGCTAGGGCATCCATCACCCCAATGATCACAACTGTGTCGAAAATATTGTTCAGCCCCGAACAATACCTTCGGCCCATCGTCACGAGCGGTGTGTCTCTAGGTAACACCGGCTCCGCCGGTAGGGGTGTTCCCCGAAATGGGAGCCCCGTCAAAAAATACACATCCTCCACCGTAGTGAAGCGAATTTGCTCTCCCCACACTATTAAGCAGTGTAGGTCCGGATTCCACATCTGGATAAGAAACTGTAGGATATACTCTTGTGCCCGTATCAAAGGGCACTCAAAGAACTTCAGCAGCCCACGGGCTGCCAAAGTCGCATGCACGCCTGGCTCCTCAATAGCCACAGCGTCTCGTAGCTGGGACCAATCTCGCTCTTGCCAACAAATAGGCATCGTGAACATAGCTCACCTGCACAACACAAAACCGTCCTAAGTCAGGCACATGGACAATCCAAAAACATAAAAAATACACGTTTTACACCCATCAACCTTGCCTCCACGGCACGGTTTTTCAACCCACAGGCGCGCACACATGCACGCTTGTACACTAGATAGGCATGCACATATGCACACCTGTTCACTACATAGGCACGCACATGTGCGCACTTGTTCACTACACATGCGCACTCTCAGGTGCACCTGTTCACTATACAGGTGTGCAGATATGCATGCCTATCCAACCGACAGGTGCGCACATGTGCGTGCCTGTCCCACCTACAGGCGCGCGCATGTGTGCGTCTATTCAACGAACAGGCGTGCCCATAGTGCACGCCCATTATTCCCTTTCCAGTGCTCTCATGCACATCTATCCGGTGGACAGGCATGCACGTGTGTGCACCTATTATCGGATCGCCTGCGCATGTGGGGCCCACACCCCCTAACTACCCCTGTATGACCCTTCGTACAAACCTTGCCCAAAAAATGAAAACCTAATTCTATGCAGGATGATCAGACCACTAACTTGACACTCGCGGATCCTCAATCGGATGCCTCATCCTCCCCGAATCTCACAATCTCCTCTGAATGCTTCTCGTCCAATCGCTATAGCAGTAAGTACAAATGAGGTAGCAATGTGGGCCCTATAGCTATATATAGGCCTTGTTGCCAAACTTCCACTCACCATTCCGGGAGCCCACGGTGTCCATTTCTCGATTTGTCTTTAGCCACGAGATCAACCTCCTGTCATCTACATCACAATAGTCCCTGGGCCTCTTTTCATCCTGAGCCCCTGGGACGCCATTTTTTTTACACTGATCAGGTATGCATACGCATGTTCACACTTATCAAATACATGATCCTATATTTGATTATCTTCAGATATTGTTCACGTCGGGTATTTGGTTTTCATGTGTGTAGGTACTTGGTCATCATACATCGACACAACTTCCATCTGGCAATATGGTCTTTGATGTTCCTTGGAACGTTCCATCCAAAGATCCAACATTTAGCAGAGTTCAGTTTTCCTTTAGAAGCTGAAATAAAAGAGTCAAGAACTTTATGAAAGTGATTGGATATAATTATCGAAGCCTCCCCTAGAAGAAGTGTATCATATGCAAACTAAGAGTGATTTATTTCCTTGACCCATCTCGTGATGAGTAGCCCCGAGAGTCTTCCTATCCTTCTTTCTTCTTCCAATTTTCAACCGAGAGAATCTGCTAGGAGGATGTAGAGGAAAGGGGAAAGGGGACATCTTTATCAAAGACCTCTGCTAGCCTTGATGAACTTTGAGGGAAGACCATTTATTAGGGGAAATCCAAGGGGAACTGATGCAAGCCTTGATCCAACGAGTAAAAACTTCAGAGAAACCATAAGCTTTGAGGATTGAGTATAGAAAAGAATGTTTGAATCGATCAAAATAATTCTCCATATCCAGTTTGATGACCATGCCTGGAGCATTACTTGTTTTGTTGGAATGGATGACTTCTTGAACAAGCACAATATTGTCTGTAATTTGTTTGTTTTTAAGAAAACCTCCCCGATTTTCTAAGAGAAGAATGGATAACAAGGGTTTTAGGTGATTTGCAATGATCTTAGTGACGATTTTATACAAGGAGTTTCATAGGGAGATGGGATGGAAGAAGGAGAAGTTTGAGGGATTGGAGTCTTTGGGAATGAGGGCTAGGAAGGTAGAATTAGCGGCTCCTCTCAATTTATGTTTTTGGAGGGTGTAGTTCAAAATTTTATTTAGATATTGCTTTATGAAGACCCAGAAGGAGCGATAGAATCTAATTGAAAACTCTTCAGGAGCAGGGGCTTTATTAGGGTCCATGTCCTACACTACTTTGGCTATTTCTTCTTCAATTATCTCCCTAACTAATTGAATGTTATCATGCTCGGATACAATGTTTGGAATGCTATCTAACATTTCTTGAGATTATTCATTCATTATTTCATTGCTTGGTTGCTTATATAAGGAATCAATGTGCTGAGAGGTTGCTTCCTTTACTTGTTTGAAGGTATCGAGTCATTTCCCAATGTTTTAAAGGATGTAAGTAACTGCATTTTTTTTCTTCAATTTTGTGCTTGTTGTGGAAAAAAGAGGTCTTTGAGTCCCCTTCTTTTAGCTAAAGACTTATGGACTTCAATATCCATTGTTCCTCTTCCCTACGCATGGAATGGTGTAGTTGTTGATTGGCTTCTTTTTCTTGTTTCAAGAGTGAATCACTGGATTCCTCTTCTTCCAACTGTTGTTGAATTTTCGACAGAAGTTCAACCTTTTCTTATTCTTGATGTAGAGGGATGTAGGAAGATTCCACCCAATATTTGAGAGTTGTTTTGACTTCCTTTATCTTTCTTTCCCATATATAATTGGGATACCGAGAGAAAGGGGAGGACCACGATTTTTGGATGAGGGGTGGGATAATTGGGTTTTTAGGCCATAGTGGATTAAAGAGAAAGTGTAGAGAGTCAAAGTTCTATGGGTTATTGAAATTCAAGGAGATTGGCTTGTGATGAGAGACGACAGATGAGAGGATGTGAGAGGAGATATCTAGGGGGGGAGAAGGAAGTTATTGTTAATGAGGAAATGATCAAGTTGGGCTACTATCTGGCAGATACATGAGAGCCTTTTGTTCCAAGTGTTCCTTCCCTTAGAAGGTTTGACGTCATGCAAATCCCAATGTGAGATGAGATCACATAGATTCTCAGAGAAGGGGTCTCTGATTTTACTACCTCCTTTCTTTTCCCTTAAGTCGATATAGTTGTTGAAATCACCACCAATTATACAAGAGGAGAGATCAATATAATTTTTGAGCATAGAGAGAGAGTTCCAGCAAGCGGTTTTTTCCTTGTAGGAGTTGGGCATATAAACATTAATAACTGAGATAGTGTTATTGGAGTCCTTATTTTTAAGAACAGTTAGAAGCCAACTTCGAGTTTCTAGAGTTACCTCAAGAATCCATATATGCTCATCCCAGAGGGTTTCCATGTCATCAGATGCGCCTTGAGAGCTTACAACTATTCCACCGTTGAATTTGAAAACTTTTTTTGTTGTTTCTAAAACCGTTGACGCCTCCATTTTTGTCTCCTCGAGGAGGATTACTGAGGGGTTGGCCATATTTTTGAGATCTCTTAGGGATTCATATTTTGATTTATTGCCAAAGCCCCCATAGTTCCATGAGAGGATATTCATTGATGATGGGTAGAGGAGGCCCGACTGTCGTGAGTCGGGAGACCAAGTCCTTCAATTCCTCCTTTATGAGTTGAGGTATGTATGGAGTTTTCTATAGATAGTTTCTTTTCTTGTGACTTTTCTTTTGACATCATTTCTTCTATGACTTCTCTGTTGGATCTACGACTAGACTTTTTGGGTTTCTCCGGGAGGCATTCCACTTCTTCCACATCTTGGTTGGATTGTAATTTTAATAAAGATTCTTCATCTTCTTGCAGTTTCTCTTCTTGAGTGACCTCATGCGAGATTTACTCATCACCTGATTCTTCAGTTATTATTTCTAAAACTGGGGGAGAAAAGGTTGAGGGTTCCAACATTGGCCAAAAAGAGGGGGTTTTCTTTGAGGATTGTTCTCCTAGAGTTTCAAAGGAGTTTTGAATGGGTGTAGGGGGGTTGATGGTGGGGTTGGGGGAGGGTTTTGACAGTAGGTTTTTGATGAGAGGATCCCGATTTTGGGATAGATGTTGAAGATACAGGGTCGAGGCCTATTCCTTTTCTAGTATTAGCTTTCTTCCTGACCTGTTTCCAACAATCTTCTTGTTGTGCAACATCTATTTCTTGTACTTGTTTGTTACTAGGGAAATTTCTAGAAAAGTGGCCATATTCATGACATGTATTGCATTTGAATAGGAGTTTCTCATAGTCCAACTTCTGAATGTAAGTCCATTCATCTATATTTAACTTGATTTCTTCTAGAATCCCTTGTTATATATCCACTTCCACACAAATCCTAGCACATGAATACATACTAGACTTGGGTTCAACCCTGTCGATAAATTTTCCCAATGTGTATCCAATGCTTTTTTGAACTTCATCTCCCGAGCAATGAAATGGTAAGTGTGCAAGCCGCACCCAAACCAGAACGACCGAGAGGATGTCGTTTTCTAGGTCAAAATATGGGGTCCATTTGTTTAAGTATAACCCTCTCGAGCAGAAGAAGTCACAGTTGTTTCTAAAAATGAGATTTATGTCTTCTTTATGATCAAAGTAAAAAATATAGAAACCCTTACCATAGAAAAAGTGATTCATTCGCCCCTTTATGAGAGGGTTCCAGTTTCGCTCAATCCAAATATCAATTTGGTGAGGTGAAGGCCATAACCCCAGGAATTGGCCTACAAGTTCTATGGAGGTGAAGGAGAGATATTTTCTTCGCAAGGAATTGCCACTTCTGGGATTTAATCTAGTTTTTTCACGAACTGTGAAGCCGTAGGGTGCATGGGATGGTTTCCAAGCGAACCGACCAGATATTTTAAGGCGACGACTTCATCAAGAAAATCTGGGGGAGGATCAGGGTTCAGATGTGGAGAGGCCATAGGAGAGGGCGAGAGGGGGAGGCGAAGGACTAGGGTTTCCACATCAAATCAGCGAGATCGAGATGGAACATGTTCTTAACCATTAAACCCACTAATAAATTATTCTTGATTTATTTTTAAGATTTTGTTTATAATATTAAGCCCCTAAAATATATATCTATATATAATATTAATATTGTTTTGAAAGTTTTCAGCATACAATATAAAACTAATAATACTATTTAAAATTACAAAATTTTATTTTATATAATAACATATTTAAACAACTCTACTTAATTTTACTTTATATTAAACTGTACTTAGTAAATATAAATACAATAGTTGAACTAATTTATATGAGACTGTATTCAATAAATATAAATGCAATCGATGAACAAACGAATATGGAGAGAACACCTAACACCTTTATGCACGATTACTTAATTTCCATCACAAAATTTCTAAATCACTCATTGTCAAAGATTTTCTTTTTATAAACATAATTCTGGACAGCCTTGGAGCCAGCTTATTCTTTTGAAAGTTATGACCAAAACAAATTTTAAACACAGCCAACAATTTCATTAATGTGCATATGAACTTATACAAAGATAAACATTAAACTTACAAGAGTTCATATAAAGAAAAACATTAACTTATAAGTATTACGTGGAGACTCCTAATGAATTTTGACATAACACTTTGAACTGTGAAATGCAATATTAAGTGGGGACTCGTAATGAATTTTGACTATAACATTTTGAACTGTGAATTGCAACACACATGGACAGACCAGGATTGCACAGTCAGAGCTCAGAAATACAAACTAGAAGGACCAAAATGTAGCAGTGTTGTATCCGTACTTCATAGATAATCCGTACAAAACAGGTTAATCCAGTCGAATCCTACTGCTATGCAACCAAAAAAAATTAACTGACGCCTATTTTGTCGTCAAATCCAATCCACAAGAGAGAGGGGAAGCATTAATCATTTTCTACTGCAGGCATAGGGTGATTCAAATGAAATGGCCGCGGCGACAGTTTTTTCATTTCAAGTGGCGGGGGAAAGAGTTACCTGTCTTCATCTTCTTTTGCTGGGAGTTTCAAATCGAAGGACCGAGATGTCACCTTCTTGATTTGAGGAGGAAATGGTTGGGTGTCTACCACCCTCGAGAAGGAGGAATAATCGCAATAAGAGGTTGCATGAAGTAGATTCTTACCTGCGGGCGCTCCCACCCACTCGTGGCCTTTATGCTTGTTGATCTGAGTCCCCACAATCCTCACGAACAAAGACATTGCCACAGGTCGATGCTGCAGAACATCAACACCGTAGTCGACAAGGAATAGGGTTAGGGTCAGGGTTTGGCTTTGGGTTTCGACAGGCAAAGGGAAGAAGAATCTTAGAGGTCATAGTACAACTAATAATGCTCACACTGTCATTGCCCACTTCATGCATTCCCACTCCACTCCACTCCACTCCCTGCAGTCCTCCTGTTCAATGCGGCGTTGTTGAACTGCATAATCAATCTATCGTTGTGACAACGTTGCTGCACTGCATAATCAATCTCTTGTTGTTAGCAAAGGAAGGAGACGAGAGATTTGTTTTTCAGTATGCCTTTAAGGTCAATACACACCAGTGCTTAGTGCATCAATGTTCAAAAGAATCGTCATACTCTATAATAAAAATGACAGACACTGAATAAAGTACATTGGTGACATTGACAATTACACACTAGTGCGCCTTAGTGTCATCTTGCTTATCTTGCACACTGTAGTAGGCTAAATAAAAAAAAATACCAAATCTATTTTCATTGTTATAGTGCATCTTGTGCTTTCAAACTCTCAAGAAAGCATCAGTTCTCAYCGTCTTTCCAATGAAACCCTAAYTCCATTCATAGATTYCTCTCACTGGTGAAACCATRCTTCCTCAGGACATAAGACACAAGGTAAATTTATTATTACCTTCATGGACCTATCCTCCTAACCCCTCATGTAGGTAGAATAATATTTCTTCCATGTAATAAAGRCTGACATTAGTTTATAAGGTCTATTTAATAAATGATACAAATTCAATGTAAGAATACCTAATAAAATATTTCGCTTCTAAAAATATCTTCCGCTAGAAGGTTATTTAGAAAATATAATTAGTATAAATAAGAGTATGTAACAACCCTTTGTTACGCCTAAGAAAAGTCGAAGCACAAAACTTACATTTTTTTTTTTCATTAAGAAATTAACAACACATGATCATGCCAGCACCTATTCAACAACATCATAAGAAAAGTAGTACCAACTGCTTATCATGAAAATCACTAATGACGCAATCAACGTGTCAACGAAGGATAGCGACACATAAACATAAATAGCGTAGCAAATTATCACATCATAATAGCTTGAAGCAACTTACAACAACATTCAATTAGATGATGAATATGAAATGACTACCCACCCAACCTACCGTTCAAGGTTAGGACCTCCAAGACACATAAGAAACACTAAAGCCTAGGTTGTAATTGGTTTTAACCATTTAAGGTCCCAGGGATGGCGACTGTTCCGAGGAACAAAGAGGTGTCTACATCCCACTAACACAATCATACCAAGAAACTAGATAAAACAGAATCATCGATGATCATCCATTTCATCAATCCATCAATCTTAAAACATCAAATAATCCTTGGTGCAAAGGTAATCATTATCATTATCAATCATACATCAACAATTAACTATTCGTTTCGCGTGAGAGTAACAACTCCAGAACATTCACATGTCAACCTAAGTAAGAATGCAAGAGGAGACTCATTGCTAAAATCAGTCATGCATCTACATAATTTCATGACGCAAGATTAATTAAAATAAAATTCAAGGTGCAAGAGAATGACGACGAAGCAAATGCACTCCCACTGAAGTTAAGGCGCACAAGTAAATTTTATTACTAAACTAGACATGCATCACCATTAATGAAATGTGTGCGAGTGATCAAGCTAAATCATTGTACATCCATCATTAATCCAATGCACGGTCAATCCAATTATCAAATGAGAGCATATTCAATGACGCAAGATAAATATTCATTAAATTTTTATAGCGCAAAAGTAACTACACATAAGTCCATCCACACATAGCTATGTATAATCATGGCGCACATAATTATCAATTAAATTAAGGCGCAAACAAAATAATCAACAATCCATCATGTATCAACATTAATTCATTGGCACCATAGAACCCATCACTTAGTCATTACAAATCAACAATTTTTAATAGCGCAAGTAGTCCAATGAATAAATAAACATTCCTTACATCATATTTCTATTCGTGAAATAAGTCTAAAATCTAACATTAATCTTTACATTAAATTCGTTGCGCTAGGAGTCTAATATCTAAAACCATCATTCATTACATCAATTTTCAATTTTCATTTCACGCAGAAATCTAGTATCTAAACAAGCATTCACTACATTAATTTATTTGCGCTCTAGGATTCTAACATCTAGAACCATAATTCATCAACATTAAATATTCAACGCATGAGAATTCTAACTTCTTAAACAATCATACATCATCAATATGTATTGCGCAATAGTCACATATATTAAATCAATCATCAACATTAAAATATTCAAGGTCGTGCAAGCAATTTAATCATTTAATTTATCACACTTCATCATTATTCAAGTGCCACGAGAATCCATGGTTGGTTCCTTTAATTTATCACACATCAATATTTAATTTGAACAATTAACAAAAACCTTTAAGTTGAACATTTAAATAACCCTTTAAGTTTCAAAAATTAAATAAACATAGGTTGAACATTAATAAACCTTAATTGCACCCTTAATAAACATTGAGTTGATAATTAAAGGAACATTAAGTTGATCATTCAATAAACATTTAATTGGAACTTAAATAATTAATTAAGTTGAGCATTAAAGGAACATGAAGTTGATCATACCAGAAACATTCTATTGAACCTTTAATTACATAAAATGGAACTGGTAAAACAACTAACACATTTGTTATCACTTACCCCGATACAAGCTAAAAGGAAGGATCAATGATTGGTTTGGCCAGCTAAAAATATTAGAGGTTCCCATACCCACTCAACATGTTTTAAATGCCAGTCGTTGAGGGAACAAGTGGCAAACGCAGAGATACAATGGTAAAGTTTTTGGGTGAAATTCCTTCAGAAACACCGAGGGTAACTATGATTTTTAGAGGTTACCATAGGCTACAAAATATCCTAGGGAAGGAAATCAAAAGGGTTAAAAGAGGAATCCCTAAGGCAGTTTACCCACCTAGAAAATTGCAGAGGAACATGCCTATGAAAACATAGAGAAAATGGTTGTGATTTTGCTGAGGTAAGAAGAATAACTTGTTGTATGCGCAAGGTAAAAACATTGACGGTAAAAGGTAACTAGTTGAGAAAAAGAGGGATTTACTATGGTAATGGAATAGTGGGCCTACGATTTTTAAATGGTCGAGGATTATGTCTCTCCCAGACTTGCAACGAATAGACAAGCATCTGGACATGCGAATTTTAAATGATAGGGGTGTGTAAATTCACTGAGTAGTAATGTGAACACGGAGAATTTTGGAGGTGTAAATTTGTTGAGTAATTAATGTGAAAGCAGAGAGTTTGGGGTGGTGTAACCTCGCTGGGAGTGTGGCTGAGATCGCAGAGTTTATCTTAACCAATTCACAGAGGGTAAAATATGATTCTCAGAGGTTAAATATGGAAGGAAGGAAAGAAAATCAAAGATAACCTGTATTAAATCTGTCGAGGGAAGACACAAATTGTTGAGCGAAATTCCTATGGGCTTTCCTCCACACGCAGAGTAACGTGATCACACACACAAATGCATAGTAAAATGAAAATAAATTGTTGAGCAAGGAAAGAGGGCGCTTAGTCATTTCATTCCATCAATGCAAAGTAAAGACAAAAAAAAATTACTAAGCAAGGCAAGAGGGTGCAAAGCCATGCCCTTCCATCAACGTAGAGTAAAAATGAAAATAATTAATCCGGGATCCAATCCTTTAAATTTAGAGCAGGGGTTTCGCCACGGAGAAAAAAAAATAGTTTAATCAACCATTACATTCTTTACTCTTAGAGAAAGGGTTTTGGAAAGAAGACAATGATTGTGAATTTCTAATAATCAAAGAATGGAAATCCATCTAAAATTTATTCCAAGCTACACAATATCTAAAATTGATGTTCTTTGGCAGCTGGTGTTCCTCCTTGCTCCCGCTTGCTAATCATTGAGACGTCATCGGTACCTCCAATCCAACGCTAGGGGTACTCTTATTCCCCCTTATCCCTCCAAGTCACAAAGGGGCCACACACAAACACAACTAGAAAATTATAGCTCCCAACTATCCTCGCAAGGTCAAGCTACCACTCTCTCTCTCAAGCTGGTTATCCCAACTCTCACACGTAAAATGAGTCAAAGAAATTCTAGAAGCATAACTTTATGCATACCAGTCATGATCCTCTTTTCCTCTTTACCAATTGCTTTATAGAAGATTTCATCAAGATACAATCCTTTTGCACATTTAATTCACTTTGTAATTAATAAATTTTAGAATCTCTCACATCTCCTAAAAGCGCTCCTTAAATCACTCATAATTGTCTTTTATTTATTTATTCCCAATTTAAGACTGACACCTTTCTAAATCCGTGTTGAGTTAAAAAGGGATTCTTCTCTAGTTAACTAGACTCTAGATTCCTCTTTATGCTTACACATTCTTTTTTTTATATTTATTTCCTTTATTATCTTAATTTCCAATTTAGTATTTATTGCACAAAACCATATAAATAAATATTTAGATAAAATAATTCTCTTTTAGTTATTAAATTGATTTCTCATCATCCCCCTTTTATTAATTTATTATTTAGTTTTTAGTCTTCTTACCCTATTTAGACTTAGGCTAAATTTTAAAACTAGGCTTAGAATTTTTAAGGCGATTTTATAGTTAAATAATAATTACTCATTTAATAATTATTTTAAGTCTGACCATGTCAAACAATTATTTTTTTCTAGGAACCTAGGTTCATGGACTCACCTTTATTAAAACCGTGGCGTTCCCTTCAAGATGCACTCCATGATACAAGGGTGTCATTCGCCTTTATTCAAGTTTTATTTATGCGATGTTCCCTTCAAGACACACTACATGCTCGAAGGGTTCCATTCTCCTTTGAATTTTTTTGGTAGTTTTCCAACCCTTGGAGTAAATACTCCATCAAGAGACCTTGTGAGAGACTAAGGGCCTCTAAGGAATAAGGACCCTGCCATATTGTGTGCCCCTTAGAATCTTCGTGAGAGACTCTCTCAGTGTGCCCTCACAGCATCGTGGATCTCTCAAACTAGGTAATTGTTAACCTGCAATTCGAGCCACGATGGGAGTGATAGTAGGTTGTAGCAGGGTTTCTTCCACACCTCTCCCTCAATATATATTTGGTTGTGCATGGCCCCTTTAATCCTTATGTGAGTTTGATTAGCAAGAAATCGTCAGCCTACATCCATCAATGAAGCACTGCCAATAATCCATAACAACATCATAATATACCCGATCATATATCACATATGCATAAATAGAAATACCTAAACCATATACTTTTCACTCCCTCACTCAATTTGTATTCCAAGGAGGTCCATTGATGCTATCGAAATCCTCAATATGTCAAGTGCCCTGCACACTTAGGAGAAACCTGTCAATAACACCCATCTATACATAGATATCAAATAACATAACATCATAATCCAACAACATCATCATCATAATCCATAAGTGAAACAAACAATCATATACTAAACTGGATCACTTTCACCCAAGCGTCCTCAAAGAATAAGTCAAATCATGTGCACGCAAGAGTAGGATGTTACATACACCCCCTCTTGTTTTAAACTTCATCCCAAAGTTTCACAGTATATGTTAAATAAATAAAGTATCTAACAAGATCTAAATGTCTATTTATCAAACAAAAATGGAAATTGTTGGGGCATATCATATGCGTCCTGCTAGGTATCCGAGCGTGGACTATAATTGTCCTACTTGAAATTGACTTGATTGATTTCTTGACGTCGTATTTGTTGAATGTGATGGTCCATAATGCGGATTGGCTCTGCCATGAGGGCACCCTCATATGACACCTATAAGGAAATCATATCAATCACATGTGTAGGATTACTAACATAATGTATCAAAAGAGATAGATGAAAAACATCGTGCATACACCTCAAAGAATCAGGAAATGATAGTTGATAGGCCACATGCCCTTTCATTTCCATAGCTTCGAAAGGTCCCACAAACCTAGGAGATATTTTAGCGCCATTTCCAAACTTCATCTAACTCTTTTGTGGTTTCACCCACAAGAAGACTTGATCACCAACTTCATAACTATGGTCAACTCGGTGTGCATCGACATAACTCTTCTATTGATCTTGCACTTCTTCAATCCTTTGTATTATCATCTGCATTTTTTATTCCATTTCTTGGATCGCTTCGAGCCCTACTAGGACCCTATCCTAAATTCGATCCTAGCTCAAAGGCGTCTAACATGATCACCCGCAAAGAAACTCAAATGTCGCCATCTTAATGGTGCTTCAATAGTTTTTTTTGTATGCAAACTCTACGAGTGGAAATAAATCTTCCCAACGCTTATGCTGGTCCATCACGTACATACACAACATATCTTCCAAGATTTGGTTTGTTCTTTCTGTCTGCACATCTATCTCTAGGTGATACATGGTACTAAAGTTAAGTTGGGTTTGCAAGGCCTTTTGGAAACTAGTCCAAAATCATCTTGTAAACATCGATCCTCGATCAGATATGACCCTCTTAGGCACACCATGTAATCTCACAATATCACTGATGAAAAATCTAGCTATGTATGGCGCCTAATAAGTCATATGCATAGGGATAAAATGTGCACTCTTCATCATAGTGTCAACTACCACGAAAATCGAGTCATGCCTCCTTGTTGTCAACAAAAATTCAACAATGAAGTCCATCAAAATGACCTCCCATTTCGATTCTGGAATAGTGTGAGGTTGTATTAATCCTATCAGATATCTATGTTCATCCTTCACTTGATGACATTATAGACATCTCGCCACGTAGTTGACGATGTCTTCCTTCATTCCCTTCCAAAAGAATAAGGGTTTAAGGTTTGCCTTCATCTTCATGACTCCTGGATGAGCCATGTACACTGCTCTATGAGCTTCATTTAAGATCAAACTTCTCAACTCGTCGTTAGGCGGTACGTAAATATGGTTATTATATCTCATTAATCCATTGTCTTCCACAGTAAATCCCTCAAATTTTTGTACCAACAGGGTGTCTCGTCGAATATTTTCCTTAACCTATTTATACGAGTCGTCATCGCACTGTATAGTTAGAATCCTTCCACAAATATTTGTCTGAAGAGGTATCACTAAAAATAGGCATGTTCTCTGACTCAATGCATCTTCCCCTCTGTTCATTCTTCCTTTTATGAAGGTACTCGTTAAGCAGTTCTGACCAATGCCTTTCCCGCACGTTCAAGTCACTTTGCGTAAAAATGTGTTGCAAACCACGGTGGTCTATTTTTAGTTCTAATTTATGTCCTATCAGGTAGTGTCTCCACACTCTCACAGCATACACAATTGCCAATAACTCCAAATTGTGCGTCGTATAGTTCTCCTCATGCTTTCTTAACTTCCTTGATATGTAAGCGATCACTCGACCGTCTTACATCAATACTCCACCTAAGACTTCATTGGATGCATCTGTGCATACCAAGAAGTCCTTGTCCATGTAAAGGAATTTTAGTATCTGCGTTGTCATCAACAACTCCTTCCATACAAACCATACAAACTTCTTGTTTTTCTTCTATAATTCCGTAATCGGATTTTCTATCCTTGAAAAACCTTCGATGAACTATCGATAATATCCTGCTAAACCCATCAAGCTATGTACTTTGGGCATGTTTGTTGGAACATGCAATTCCATAATAGCCTGTACCTTCATTGCATCCACAATGATACCTTTGTTGGAGATAACATGCCTTGAATAATGAATCCTCGATTGATAAAAAGAGCATTTCGACAAGTTCCCGTATAATTTGTTCTCTCGTAAACACTATAGCACCAAGTGAAAATGTTGGTCATGTTCTTTTGTCGTCCGAGAATATATCAAAAATTCATCAATTAATACTTAAACAAACTTGTCCAAGTATTCACAGAACACCCCATTTATCAAGATCATGAATACCCCTGGGGCATTTGTCAGTCCAATTAGGAAAATGATAAATGCGTAATGCCCAAACATCATCTTGAATGAGGTGTTAGGAATGTCTTCCTCCTTGATCTGGAACTGGTGATATCCTTATCTCAAGTCGATCTTCGAAAAAACCATCACACCCTTCATTTGATCAAAAAAATCATCTATTCTTAGCAACGGATATTGGTTCTTGATCATTCCCTTGCTCAACTGATGGTATTCAATGCAGACTCTTCACGTCCCATCCTTCTTTCGTATGAAAATAACAGATGCACCCCAAGGTGACACACTTGAACATATAATTCCTAGGTCCAACAACTCCTTCACTTTCATTTTCAACTCCTGTAACTCAAGGGGTCGACATCCAATATGTTTTATTGCTATCAGTTCATTTCTAGGTTTTAAGTCGATGGTAAATTCCAATTCCCTTTCTGGTGTAAAACAAGGAAAATATTATGGGAATACGTTTTCAAAATATCATACTACCAAAAGGTTTTCTAGTCCTTCCAACGTGTCCTTATTGTTCAGCACTAAGATCACATATAGCTTGCATCCCTTGCACATAATCTTTTGTAGTTGTAGGGAAGATATGAACCTTAGGGACACTCCTTGATTTCTTCCTACAATCACTCGTATTTTCCCCTCATCAGCAATCAAAATCAATCGTTTCGTCTTACAGTTGAGTATCACCTCATGCGATTCCAACCATTCCATATCGATTATAACATCATAAGATCCTAACATCCTGAATTACAGGTTGGCCTTCATGACAAAATATCCCAAGTTAAGGCTACAGTCCGTAGCCTTTACTCCAACCTTCTGCTTGGATCCTGAAGCCATTTACACATAGATAAACTTGTCTTGTTTGACTACCTCTACCTTAATCATTTTTAGCACTGCACCAGAAATAAATCTCTCTATAGCACTTGGATCTATTAAAATCCTAAAGGTCTGGTTAGTGATGGTACCAAACATATCGAGAATAGTATATTGGTGCTCGGCCTAGCAGTTATTCACCGCTGCATGAATCTAGTGGGCGTTGCCTAAATATCCTACTGTAGTGTGTCTGACTAACCCGAATTCTCTAACCCTCTCAACTAGACATTCACACTAGTAATGTGGCTCCCCACATGTCCATCATCCAGTCTTCAGTCCAGTACTCATGGTCCCCGAAGTAGAAGTCGATGGCCCACCATCTTGAAACCCTCATTTCTTCTGTTGAATAGGCCTGAACTATTTTTGTTGTGGATGACATTGTTGCTAGTGTTTTTTTCCCCTATAGGGAGTCCACTACTGAGGTGTCATTCGCCATGGTGTTGTAAACTTAGATTCTCTCTAAGTGCCTCGATACCCTGATGGATGTTTAGTTGGTGTCTAATTATACTGCGCATCAGTTGTCGCCTGTCCCGTCAGTCTCGCAGGAGTTATGCTATGACCCCTGCTAATCATCTCTTCCTCATCTATGAGGGCCTTCTAGAAAACATCATGCAACGTTTGGGGCATTAGGATACTCACTTTTGCATGAATGTTGAAGCTAAGGCCGAACAAAAAATTGTTGAACTTAAGATTTTCGGTGTTCAGATGTGGAGCATACCTAAGAAGCTCCATGAAGAGGGCCTCATACTCAGGAACCATATGATCTCCTTGTTGTAAGGCATTCAACTCATTGCGTTGGCACTCAATGAATCCCTTAGAAAAACACCTCTCCTGGAACCGCTCCTCGAACAGTTCCCATGACACGTCTTTGATGACAATGCTTAATTGTGTCAGGAGTGTCTTCCACCATAGAAGAGAGCTCCCCTTCAGCTGAAATAATTCCATGTGGGATTTCATGTTGGAGTTATAGTCGCGAAGTGCAAAGCACATTGCCATGTTCTCGAACCATGCCTCGGAGGGTGCGTCTTCCATGGAACCTAAGAAATCGAGAAACTTGACCTTCTCGATTTCTTGGCAAACGCTACCTATACCGACTAGGGTACGTTGTGGGCCGTCACAGGGTACAGGCGCCCTGGCCTCATCTCTATCTGTATGGTTAATCAAGGCCTCTAACATCCTCTGAAAGGACCTCATCAACTCAACCATGTCCCCCACAAAAATATTCTCTTGTCCAATGACTTGTTCTTCTCCTTAGGGGTTAGAACTCTCTCGTATGGACGCCAGTAGAGGCATCACGCCTCCTCCCCTAGCACCATGTATTTTACCTCTCTGGTGTCCCCTAACCATGATTACATGTATTGACACAATTCAATTTTGTTAGAGATAAACTATTAATCAAGTGTGTATACAATGGAAGGCATAATGATCCCAAGTCACGGGGTTGAAACCACTCTGATACCATATGTAACATCCCTCATTATGCCTAAGAAAATTCGAAGCACAAAAGGTAAAAAATATGTTTTTTTTCATTAATAGATTAACATCAACACATGATCATGGAAGCTCCTATTCAAAGATATCATAAGTAAAGAAGTACCAACTGATCATCATGGAAATCACTAACATTACAATCAACACGTCAATGTAGGATAACAACACATAAACATAAATAACATAGCATATTAGCACATCATAATATCTTGAAGAAACTTACAACAACATTCAATCAGATGATGAATATAAAATGACTACCCTCCCAACATACCCTGCAAGGTTAGGACCTCCAGGACAGATAAACAATGCTCAATCTGAGGTTCCAATTGATTTTAACTATTTAAGGTCTCAAGGTTGGTGAGTGTTCTGAGAAACAAGGAGGTGTCTACATCCCACTAGCATAATCATATCCAAGCAAATAGCTAAAAAAACAACATCAACAATCATCCATCTCATTGATCTTAAAACATAAAATAATTTATGGCGTAAGGTAATCATTATCATTATCAATCATACATCAACAATTAACTATTCGTTGCACACAAGAGTAACAATTCTAGAACATTCACATGTCAACTTAATTTAGGGCGCAAGAAGAAACTAGTTGCTAAAATCAATCATGCATCTACATAATTTCATGATGCAAGATTAATTAACAATAAATTCAAGGTGTAAGAGAATGAAAATGAAGCAATCACATGCCCACTGAAATTAAGGTGCGCAAGTAAATTTTATTACTAAACTAAAAACGCATCACCATTAATGAAATGTGTGTGAGTGATCAATATAAATAATTGCACATCCATCGTTAATCCAATGCGCAAGAAATCCAATTATTAAATCGCAACACATTCAATGATGCAAGATAAATATTCATTTAATTTTTATGGTGCCAAAGTAACTACACATAAGTTCATCCACACAAAGCTATGTGTAATCATGGCGCAAGTAATTATCAATTAAATTAAGGTACAGATGAAATAATCAACAATCCATTTGATATCAGCATTAATTGATGCAGACCCCCTATCCCTCTTAAGGGTTGTGTGACCTCTCGGTCAATATCTTCTAGTTCCGGAGCCGAAATGGCTCTTCTAGTCCCAAACTGGAACCCTTCGAATGAACACACAGGGCCCCCACAAATGCTCAATTGACTTTTCCAAGCATCAAGCGTGAGCTCCCACAACACAGGACTAAGAGTTGTGACCTCCGGCTAGGCTCAGGTCCCAACACCTATTCCTTCAGGGTTTCATGTTTCGCAAAATCAAGGTACAAGGGATATCCCTACTCCTTGGAACCCCCAATTTTCGAAATGCCGAAATCTTGATGGCCTGAGATCTATGGCTCAGATCTCTCCCGAATCGACGGCTACACTTATTTCGGTATTTCTCGTTTCGCGAAATCAGGATACAAGGGATATCCCTGCTCCTTGGAATCCCCGATTGCCGAAATCGCGAAATCTCTCCCGCTACAGATCAACGGCTCTAGGACTTCGAAGATTTGATGACTCCGATCTTTTCAGGGTTCCACCGATCAAGAGTCCCACACTCTTGACCCTTGTACTCCCGGTTGCCAAAATGTCGAAATGTCTTGGGGTTCAATCAAAAGCTCACAATAATACCTGAGATCTACGGTCCACATCTGACCTCGTTATTTCACTATTTCATGATTCGAGGTTTTGGGAGCCAAGAACCTCTATCCTTCCAACTTGGGATACCCAAAATCACGATGTGGAGTGACGATCCAGATCTATCTGAGATCGACGGTCACTATTCCTCTTGATCTTTAGACGTCAAGAAGCCCTCCCTGCTAATCTCCTCACAGCTCCACCTTATCCAATGACTTGTTGGGTTGTGGCATTTCTCCCCAAGGACTCTCCACCATCCATTTAGATCTTCAAGATCTCCCCTCCTGGATCTACGCAGTGTTAAAGCCTGTGCTCCTACCTCAAATCAGACGATCCATGGGATTCTCCACCGTGATCCAATGCTCGACCACATTCTTCCTCCTGAGATTTTACTCGCTCCAAACTTAGAATGTTTTCTAAGGCTTCGAAGACTCGGTCTTCACTTCTTCCAGGGAATTAGTTCCTAGATCTTGATAACACTTTCTGAAGTGTTGTTCCTCCTGAGATTTGTCTGGTTCAGACTTCGATTTCCCGTGCAC
>ML798217.1:294814-306105 GCA_009831015.1 Picea engelmannii | reverse complement strand
TTCTTCTTCTTGGAACATTCCCAAGACATGTGCCCTATATTTCCACAGTTATATCACCTTACTCCTCTTTTGCCTCTTCCTCTAGAAGAGTTTCTTCCACCACTCTGTCTCCCTCTTGAACTTCCTTCTCATTTTGAGTGGTTGTGTGATTTATAAGCCTCATCCTTAAACTGATGTTCTTTGTCATGATTAAATCCCTTTCTTTTTCTTGGGATCGAGCCTTTACCTCTTCCTCGCTGGTTCTATTTTCTGGCCAGCTTCTCCTCTACCTTCAACACAAACTGATAAGCATCTTCCATAGTCCTCACTAACATCATGCTAAGTTTTTCCTAGATTTAATATCTCAAGCGATTTATATATTTGGTGAATCTTTCTTCGTCTCTCTCCCTTTGTCTAGTTTTGATGTTCAGCCAGTAGAAATCCTCAGTGTACTCCTTGACTATCATCCCTTTTTGTCTCAGGTTCTGTAGCTTCCTGAATAGATTGATTTGGTAGTCTTTGGGTATGAACTTAGCCTTCATTTTGGCTACCATCCTGTCCAAACGTTTTATCCTCTGTTTTCCTTTATTTCTCCTCTCAGCCTGAAGTTCATCCCACCACAGTGCCACATGCCCTTTTATCTTGGTGACTACCTGCTTCACCTTCTTCTCCTCATCAAAATCTTCATAGTCGAAGTGTTTTTCCATGGACCTTATCCAATCCAACATTTCTTCAACATCTAGATTTCCCTCGTACATGGGGACCTCTATCTTAGCTCTGCCTCCCAATCTGGTAATTTCTCTCAACAAACGTTCTTCTGTAGCATCCTCTCCTACAGCTTCTTCAACCTCAACCTCTTCACTTTCTGCATCACTGACATCCCCAACGTCAGGTGCTCTTCTCTGTGTTGCTTCCATTGTTTCCAATCATGCATGAAGCTCTCGCATCTCCCTCTCTACAACATGGTTAGCTAAAGGTGGCTCTCGTCTTCTTGGTGACATTATGTTGACTATCTGTCACACATAGAGTACAGCTCTGAGTTCTATGTCTCTTCCTTTTTCTCTCTCATGAAGTCTACAAATGAAGAAATTATGCTCTGATACCACTTGATGCAGGCCCCCTATCCCTCTTAAGGGCTACGCGACCTCCCGATCAGGATCTTCTGGTCCCAAACTGGAACCCTTCGAACAAACACACAGGTCCCCCATAAATGATTAGTTGACTTTTACAAGCATCAAGCCTGAGCTCCCACAGCACACGCCCAAGAGTCGTGACCTCCGGCTAGGCTCAAGTCCTAGCACCTATTCCTTCAGGGTTTCGTGTTTCACAAAATCAACGTACAAGGGATATCCCTGCTCTTTGGAACCCCCGATTTCCGAAATGCCGAAATATCAATGGCTCGAGATCTACAACTTAGATCTCTCTTGGATCGATGACAATGCTTATTTTGGCATTTCGTGTTTCGTAAAATCAAGGTACAAGAGATATCCCTTCTCCTTGGAATCTTCAGTTGCCGAAATCATGAAATCTCTCCCGCTACAAATCAACGGCTCTAGGCCTTCGAAGATCTGACAGCTTCGATATTTTCGGGGATCCACCGGTCGAGAGTCCCACACTATTGACCCTTGTACTTTCGGTTGTCGAAATTTCTTGGCGTTCAATCAATGGATCACAATAAACCCTGAGATCCACGATCCATGTACGACCTTGCTATTTCTCTATTTCGCGATTCAGGGTTTTGGAAGACAAGGAACTATGTCCTTCCAACTTGCGATACTTGAAATCACAATGTGGACAGATAGTCCAGATCTATCTAAGATCGATGGTCACTATTCCTCCTGAGCTTTGGACGTCAAGAATCCCTTGCCGCTAATCTCCTCGCAGCTCCACCTTATCCAACAACTTGTAGGGCTTTGACATTTCTCCCTGAGGACTCCTGACCATCCATTCACATATTTGAGATCTCCCCTCTTGGATCTACGTAGTTTTAAATCCTATTCTCTTACCTCAAATCGGAAAAACCATGAGATTCTCCACCTCGATCCAACACTTGAAGTCATTCTTCCTCATGTGATTTTACTCGCTCCAGACTTAGAATATTTTCTAAGTCTTCTAAGACTCGATCTTCACTTCTTCCAGATAATGAGTTCCTGGATCTCGATAACACTTTTCGAAGTGTTGTTCCTACTGAGATTTTTTTGGTTCAGAATTCTATTTCCTACGCACTCCTTGTGTCTGAGGGATTTTGATAACTTGGATCCACGATATTTCTCGCATAGAAATTCCTCCTGATTTCCTTACGTTCCTCTTTGGCTCGATGCACACCTTGCAGATCTCCCAATGAAGAGAAACAATTGAAGCTGGAAAAACTCATAGTTCCATCCACTTGTTCATGTAAACAGAAATGAAAGAAAAGTGCACATAGTCCACACACCATACATTTGGATCAATTTTCCTTCTATTATATTCACAAGTGCCCAATGGCTACATAATACATTAAAAATTATAGTAACTCAAAAACTAAGATCTCCTGCTAACTTGCAATTCTTCCTTACAACTAATTTATCTCTGTGTTGTAGCTAACCCCAACTGGGCATACAAACTTCTACTTAACTCAAAAAGATTTCTAGGGCTTCCCCTGGCTACTTTCCTACTCTAACATTCATCCTACGCTATCTTGGTTCAGTCGTATTCCAGAGCCATAGTGTAAACTCCTTCTCTGTTTATGATTTTCAAAATGTGCCTCAAAGGGTAAAATTTGGCACTGGTTCAAGCGTGCCTCCAAAGGTAAATTCCGGTGCTAAGTGAAGGTGGATTTCAAAATTGGTTGTAACTTCCCACGTTGAAGTTCTGGAAGAAATATCACGTGTTGAGTGGTCCCGCCTCTGTGCACTGGCCAACGATGCTCTTGCATCATTAATTCACTGGTGCTAGAGAACCCATCACTTAGTCGTTACACATCAACAATTGTTCATAGCGCAAGTAGTCCAATGACTAAACAAACATTTGTTACATCATATTTCAATTTGCACAAGAACTCTAAAATCTAACATCAATTTTTACATTAAATTCGTTGCATTTTATGAGTCTAATATCTAAAACCATCATTCATTACATTGATTTCTTTGTGCGCTAGGATTATAACATCTAAAACCATCAGTCGTCAACATTAAATATTCAACGTGCAATAATTATAACTTATAAAACAATCATAAATCATCAATAGTCACAGATATTAAGTCAATCATCAACATTAAAATATTCAAGGCACGCAAACAATTGAATCATTTAATTTATCACACTTCAGCATTATTCAAGTGCCACGAGAATCTTTGGTTGGTTCCTTTAATTTACCACACATTAATATTTAATTTGAAAAATTAACAAAAACCTTTAATTTGAACATTTAAATAACCCTTTAAGTTGAACATTAAATAAACATAGGTTGAACATTAATAAACCTTAATTGCACCCTTAATAAACATTCATTTAAGCATTAAAGGAATGTTAAGTTGATCGTTCAATGAACATTTAATTGAACCTTAAATAATTAATTAAGTTGAGCATTAAAGGAACATGAAGTTGATCATGCCATAAACATTCAATTGAACCTCTAAATAACCGAGGTCTACGAATTTTGAATGACTGAGGGTTGTGTCCCTCCCAAATCGTAGCGACCAGACAAGCATCTCGGCATGCAAATTTTAAATGACATCGGTGTGTAAATTCATTGAGTAGTAATGTGAACACAGAGAATTTGGGAGTTACAAGTTCGCTGAGTAATTAATGTCAACGTAGAGAGTTTAGGGCGGTGTAACATCATTGGGAGTGTGGTTGAGATTGTAGAGGTTATCTTAACCAATTCATAGAGGGTGAACAATGATTCTCACAGGTTAAATATGGAAGGAAGGCAAGAAAATTGCAGATAACCTATATTAACTCTTCTGAGGGAAGACATGAATTGTTGGGTGAAATTCGTGTGGGATTTCGTCCACCCGCAAAGTAATGTGATCACACATAAACACAGAGTAAAACGAAAATAAATTGTTGAGAAGGAAAGAGGGTTCATATCGATGCCCTTCCATTGACGCATAGTAAAAAAGAAAATAAATTACTAAGAAAGGCAAGAGGGCATAGAGCCATGCCCTTACATCAACGCAGAATAAAAATGAAAATAATTAATCAGGGATCCAAACCATTAAATTTAGAGCAGGGGTTTTGCCAAGGAGAAAATGAAATAGTTTAATCAATGATTATATTCTTTACTCTCAGATCAAGGGTTTTGGAAAGAAGAAAATGCTTGATAATTTATAACAATCAAAGGATAGAAATACATCTAAAATTTATTCCAAGCTACACGATATCAATCGAAACTTTCCCAACTAATTTCAGAAATCCATTACATAATTTTTAACTCAATTAAAAATATAATATTAAACATGAGTATTGTAACCGACGAAATGGCTTGTTGATTTTCTTTGGAAGCTAGCGTTCCTCCTTGCTCCCGCTTGCTAATCATTGAAACCTCACAGGTACCTCCCAACCAATCCTAGGGGTACTCTTCTTCCCCCTTAGGCCCCCAAGCCGCAAAGGGGCCACACACAAACAGAACCAGAAAAATCTACCTTCTAGCTTGCTTCACAAGATTGAGATACCTCTCTCTCTCTCTCTCAAGCTGGGTATCCCAACTCTCGCAAGTAAAATCAGTCAAAGAAATTCTGACAGCATAACCTTATGCATACTAGTCATGATCATGTTTTCCTCTTTACCAATTTCTTTATAGGATTTTTCTTCAAGAAACAATCCTTTTTTCACATTTAATTCAATTTTTAATTAATAAATTTTAGAATCCCCCCCGTACACTTGTCACCCTCTCAATAGTTGCACATGAAAATTTCCAAAATTTAATTTAATTATAAGTCACTTTCCCTCACATCTCCTAAAAGTGTTCCTTAAATCACTTCTAGTTGTATTTTATTCCTTTATTCCCAATTTATGACCGAAACCTTTCTAAATCTTTCCTGAGTTAAAAAGGGAATTTTCTCTAGTTAATTACACTCTAGATTCCTCTCTATGCTTACACATTTTTATTTAGGTTTTTATTTCCTTTCTTATCTTAATTTCCAACTTAGTATTTCTTGCACAAAATCATATAATTAAATCTTTAGACAAAATATTTTTTTTTTTAAATGTTAACTTGATTTTTCTTCATCCCGCTTTTATTAATTTATTATTTAGTTTTTAGTCTTCTTACACTATTTAGACTTAGGCTTAATTTTTAGACTAGGATTAGAAGTTTTAAGGGGATTTTATAATTAAATAAAAAATACACACTTAATAATTATTTTAAGTATGACCATGTCAAACAATTATTGTTTTCTTGGCACCTAGGTTCATTGAATCACCTTTATTAAAACTATGACATGCCCTTCAAGATGCACTCTGTGCTCCAAGGGTCTTACTTTCCTTTATTCAAGTTCTATTTATGCGATGTTCCCTTCAAGACAAACTATGTGCTCGAAGGGTGCCACTCGCCTTTGATTGATTTTGGTAGTTGTCCAACCCTTGGAGTCAATAATCCATCAGGTGCCCATTTTGAGAGACTAAGGGCCTCTAAGGAATAAGGACCCTACCTTATTGCGTGTCCTATAGAATCTTCATGAGATACTCTCTAAGTCTTCCCTCATGACATCATGGATATCTCGAACTAGGTAATCGTTAGCCTACAATTAGAGCCACAACAAGAGAGATAGTATGTTGTGGCAGGGCTACTGCCACACCTCTCCCTCAATATCTGGTTGCTGTGCATGGCCCCTTTACTCCTTATGTGAGTCTAATTAGCAAGCAATTGTTAGCCTGCATCCATCAACAAAACACTATCAATGATCCATAACAGCATTATGATATACCCGATCATATGTCACATATGCATAAATATAAATACCCAAACCATATATTATCCACTCCCTGAATCGATCCAGAGTCCAAAGAGGTCCATTGATTCCATCGGCATCCTCAATCTATCAAGTTCCCTTCAGACTCAGGAGAAAACCATCAATAACACCTATCTATACATAGATATCAAATAACATAACATCATAATCCAACAACCTCACCATCAAAATCCATAAGTGAAACAAACAACCATATACTAAACCGGATCACTTGCACATAAGCGTCCAAAAAGTATAAGTCAAATCATGTGCGCACAACAATAGGATGTTATAGGTAGAAGGAATGAGAAGTTTTTTCCGGAGAATTATTGTAATAGAGAATTTCTTTGCTAGAGGTTTCCCCCTCGAAGACGAAAGTGAACATTATTTCCTATCAATAAAGGTATTATTTTGGTTGTGTTCTTTCATATACTTTGATATTTCATTGTTATTTTCTACTCTGTCTCTATTTTTCTGCTATTATAATGGATCTACTACCTTACAGGTGGTATCAAAGAACTTTCCTTATCAAACAATTGTGCGTTATTTTTTTTCAGGGTAGAGACATATTCCAACATATTAAAGATACAGAGATCTGTCATTCAATGCATAAATCCATGGTCAGTGAATAATACACGTAGGAACTACAAGTGATACTTAAGCACACATTGTTGGCCACCCTCGTAACCCTTATTGGTACCCCTTCGAGTGATAGCGCATCAACCAAACCTTGTAAAAGGATCGACCTAGATATCCTCAAGCCCTCCATAGATAAACCAAGCAGTCACCTGACTACTATAGTGCCACCGAGAAAATCATTCAGTAAGATACTCTCTAGTACATGGGTAGTTGGGTAGTATGGATAAGGGCACAGTCTAGCCTCCTTAGTTAGTGCCCTAAGATATTGGGTCGAGTACTACTATTGGAACTCACATGTATATAACAGAGATATAGCATAGGGAAAACCCTTGTTTGTATAAGCATCGAATACCCTAACGATTGGGATGGAAATAGAAATAGAACAAACAAGATCTATTACCGTGCAAACCTCTTGCATTCATGTTGCGAGATTACTACACATTTTTTCCTATCAAGAATTTGGGCCTTTCAACACTGTAGTATTATTCAGATCGAAGTATAACCCCGTAGGAGTATAAATCACACTAACACCCTTATTCGGGACCTATCCCATTGGATTCTTCAAATCACCCTGATCACAGTGTTAACTTTCATTTTCAAGCCTTTTTTTAGCGGACTGAAACCCCTTTCTCGACACCCTTATTTTCCACCTCTTCCCTTATATTCCCCTTTTTTCCCTGATCTTCACAATAACTATCAACTATAAATCCTAATTTTATGTGGTCCCACCCACCCCCTTTTCCTTAGAATCACCCCTCATTTCCAAATGGGCAACACTCATAACCCAAACCTGCAAGATTCCATCACTAAGACCAAGGAGTCTGTCAACCAAGTGACTTTTGAGATTACTTCCGTCAATTCCCACATTGAAAAATTAGAGACCCATGTCCAACAAAAATTTGAAGCCATGGAGGCCAAATTTATGGGACAATTTTCCACGCTCTGGCTTGTTGTGAACCGGTTGTTGAACCACCCCTAGGGCCCTTCCTTCTTGAACCAACAATCCAACTTAGATGGTGTTGATTCCCCCCATTCTATTCTTTTTCAATCCAACTCCTTTCATCATGACCCTCGTTCTCCCCAATTTGGGGTCAATAATGTTAGGATATTTAGACACTTAGGAGTTACTTAATATCTACTTGGTCTAATATGTCGTTAGGTAAAAGTGTGTTTCTTTAGTATGCATTAGTATGCATTTGTAGTTAGGCAATCCGACGGTCACGATATGTTCCTGACATAGAGTGATCCGACGGTTCATACTCTCCTCGATCTTAACGGCCATTGATCCGTGGCTTAACACCCTTTTGGCAGCCAATACAATTTTTTCGATTGCCCTTAAAGCTGCCTACACCTACATCTTTTGAACTTCAAATTGTCATCCCATTTTGCAAATTAACGATATTTTCATTTCATGCGACGTTTGAAAATTGGTTTTGATTTATTTTTTCATGATTGAAAGCTTGAAAACTTCTCCATCAATATTTTAATTGTCATGAGCTTCTCATCGATATTCTGATTGGTACTTACCGTTGGTTTATTATTTTGTGGTTGAGGAGATTTTTCAAACTGTGACATTCTTGCTTTGATTGCGCAACTCGGTTATTATTTGATTGATAAGGTATTGAGCATGTGAATTTATGAGTTATACTTGATTTCATAAGAGTTATGGTTGATTATGTTTCGATCCTAACTATTATAAGATCTTGGCCTATCGATTTTATCAAATCTCTTATCATGTTTTATAAAATTTGATTATGCAACAAGTGCATGGGTAACCTATGAGTTTGGTTTTATATTTGGCAATGGTTTGAGGTTTTACAATGGCACATGGATTAAACTTTTGGATTTTAATTTTATGGTTTGAATTATTACTTGGCGTATGATTAATTTGTGGGTTGATTTTACATTGATCGATCGTGGTTTCAAACTACACATTGGCACATTGATATAATTGTCCACCGTTTAAATCTTGGGATGGCCGAACATTTTGGTTCGTGTTATGATTGATTGAACAGGGATGGTACTATGCCATTAATGTTTTGCATGGCGGTGAACTAACCCACCACCTTCACACACGCATATTGATTTGTCTCCTCGTTGAGCACTTGCAGCTGTTAGCCCTATCGATTATGCTCCTGTGTGTTTGATCCAAACCCTACCATAATGACCACGCCATGGTTCCGGTCGTAAGGGCTGAGCCTAATGGAAACCAGGCACTATTAATGTTCGATGGTGTTTATAGCGACTTGGAAGAATTCGGATGGCTACCGTTCATATGAAGGTTTGATGGCTTTAACCCTGGTGTGGCTCGACAATTTACGTTAACTTTCGATGGCTGCCGAGCTAAGGTTGGGGATGTGTAGTTGGAAATTCATGAGAAGTTTCTCAGTCTAGCTACCAGTCTGCCTGCTACTGGACAGAAGTGGTCAAAAAATTGCAAAGAGAAAGATGTCCCGTGGACATTGTTCTTCCGTTCTCGGATGGTGAACTCCTGTGACAAAGGAATGCCCGCAAATATGCTAAATGCACGCTGGCATGACCTGCTAATGATAACCAAGCAATTCATCACCTACGAGGGCAGGTATGGTTTCGTTTCCATGTATCACCTTCGGCTACTTATGGTTTTCATGGGTTTTGAACTTAACATGCCTCACTACTTGCATAGGAGTCTGTTTAAGATGGCTAAAAGGTATAAACGCAATCAAGCCGATACCAGCCTTTTCTATTTTGGGTTAATTAAAATGCTTATGGTTTATGAGTTGGGGTTACGTCGGGACTGTTGGGAGGATTTTCTTAAACGTAATAGCTTTGAAGACTCAAGCCCACCACAGGTTGATAAACCTATGGTGAGTGAAAGCAAGTCTATCCCCCCTATGCCTTACAGCGTTCTGCTACCCAAGCCTCTAATCGACTCACCTATGAACTTGCTCATGTCTGTGACCAAACAGGTCGAGATTCCTAAACCCGTAGCCAAAAATCCTAAAGCTAAAACTGGTACAAATGCTAAAGGCAAGAAAAGTGCCCGGTTAATCTCTCACATGGCAAGAAATAAACCCAAATTTCCTGTCAACCCGGAGCCTATTATGGTTAGTGAAGATTCTGACTTGGAGATTTAACGTTACCTCACAAGCGAGCATCCCTATTCTGAAGGTCTGTGTGACAAACCCTCTTACGATTTTGTGGACAATCTACCACCGTGCTTACAAAATGATCCTAATTTTCCAGGAATTAAAATGCCTCGTGGAACCCTTGGTGACTCGTCGAAACCCTCTTCTTCTCAACCAGCAGCTCCACCATGTGATCAGTGTGGCGTATGGTTGGAAGGGTATTACATTGACGTGCCAATGCTGCAATCCAAAATTCATTCTCTGGAGGATCAAGTTGCGAGGCTATCTAGTCAATAGGGTAAAGTGCCATCCACTGATAAGAAACAACAAACAACTGGTTCGATTTTGTTCAAGAACGTGGAGTCGGCAACAACATTCGTCAATTCAAAATTGGCGTAGTTAGATCAACCTCACTGGTATGACTTTCACTTATTTATATGACATGATCATAAACTCTGTTATATCATGGATCTGCTCTGTCACATAAGCATGTACTTTTGTGTATATTTTTGTTTTGATAAATCAATTTTGTTATCGTTTAAGTTTCAATTGGATTTGGATTTGATTCGATGGATCGTCGGATAGATTTGATTTTTCAAATTTAGCTTCAATTGGATGCTCTGTTGATAATTGAAGTTGTTAATATTTTCTAAACATAGGCTGTTGTTGGTATTCTAATTTTGAACACAGTCAATGGCACGATTTGAATTGGTTATGTTCTATATGAATATGATTGACAAATGGGTTAACTGTTTTCCATGTCTTTCGACCAAATCTAATACTATTCTGTTAATACATAACCAAATTGCAACTTATTCGATTCACATTGTTTGACCATTTCGATTCATATATTGTTTGAACTTGATTCTGCTCAGGGTTACAATTTGTTTCTAAAATTAACTCAGTGAAGATTTGTGTTGATTATTTACCAGTTCATGGATTCTGTTGATTTTATCACGCCCCTGTCTGTTGACTGTGTGGTGATCAAACACGAAAATCATTGGATCGATATTCATGGAGTATGATTTCATTCAATTACAATTGAAACAATTTACATATCGTGCACTTAACTGAATGATATCGATCTGTTGTTATGACTATAACTAGTCAATGATGGTTATGACCATTATTTCGGTCATACCTGTGAACTATTTGACACTCAGCGAACGAAGTCTATGGCAGAGTTTTATGGATATCGTTATGCATGTTTCCTCTTGATAATAATCGTGACAGCTTTTCTATATTGGCATTTGATTAAAATGATATGAATCCTATGCAAATCAATTATGATTTCATCATATCTTATACGATTTGGTTCACCATTGACTTGATTTATGAAACAGTCCTGTTAAGGTTTGATCCGATTTTATGGCAATTGGAAAAACAGAACATTCTTACCCTGTCCCGATTGCATCCTTTTCAATTTGGTTTGATTTGAATGATACATTTGCTTGAGCCATTAGTAATTCAATTTTCATGTTTATTAAAAGAAAATTAAATTGGATTGTTTTTAAAAGATTTCATTTGATTTCTATCTGATTCTATATGCTATTTTAGACTAGCTACAAAATCAGATGATTCTGTAGCTGAGTCTGTAGGATCATTTTCTTTGTATTTTGTTACTGAAATATCT